>JAWKAU010000458.1:0-75000 GCA_033398695.1 Orobanche coerulescens | reverse complement strand
CATCAACCAAGCTAAGTATACCAGAGACTTAATCAAGAGATTTTGAATGGAATCAGCCAAGCCAGCAAGAATTCCTATCAGCACAAGTACTCATCTAGATGCAGATGAGGGAGGCATATCAGTGGATTCAACCCACTACAGAGGACTTATTGGATCATTGCTATACCTCACTGAAAGAAGGCCAGACATATCTTATGCCGTAGGAGTATGCGCTCGATTCCAATCCAAGCCAAAGCAGTCACACCTAGATGCAGCAAAGAGGATAATCAAATACCTTAAGTCTACAGTCAACATTAGACTATGGTATCCTAAGGATGATAACTTCGAGCTGTCAGGATATTCAGATGCAGATTTCGCAGGATGCAAAATTAATAGGAAAAGCACTAGTGGGACGTGCCAATTCCTAGGAACCAGACAGATATCCTGGTTTAGCAAGAAGCAGGTTTCTAACTCTATCTCCACCACAGAGTCAGAATACCTACCTGCAGGCAGCTGTTGTGCCCAGATCTTATGGATCAGACAACAGCCGAGGGATTATAATATCATTGCCAATGAAGTCCCTATCTGGTGTGACAACAATAGTGCTATTGAAATAATCAACAATCCTGTTTTGCATTCGAGGACCAAGCACATTGATGTTAAGCACCACTTCATCAGAGACCACGTGCTTAACAAGAGAATTAGAGTTGAAAGAGTCAACACAGACTACCAGATAGCTGACATCTTTACCAAACCTTTGCCCGAAGAAAGATTCTTGGAGCTGAGCAGAGAACTTGGTATACTAGATTGGGAATCTAGTATAGAAGAAAAAGCAAGCTGAAGCATATCAGAGGAAGGACAGACCCAGCTGATTAGAGGAATCAGATCCTAGCTGATGCAAACAAAAGGACGAAGGACGGACAAAGGAACCTAGCTGATCAGAATCTTAGGTGAGAAATCCAAGGAGTAAACTCACCTGATGCAGAGCAGTCAACAGTCAACAGTCAAACCAGCTAAGTTTTCTAAACTCAACCGACTTCTGAATATTTTATTATTATTTGGTATATGTATAATAATATTATATTAATTTTTGGTTCGCAAGTGATATTTAAATACACTTGGCAATCACTTGATAAATCGACCTCCATGGTGGCTAATTAAAACCAACCGTCAAATTTTAAAATCTAAACCTGGACCACCGATTCGAATTTTAAATTTAAAAAGAATCTCAAAAGGCGTACCACCGATTCAAAATAAATAATAATTTAATCCATATGTTTTTTCATCTTCTTTATAAGGACGGAAACCCTTCACTTTACCTTTACGCTTACCAATCTTTCAAACCCTAGATTTACAGAGCAAAAATCCTTTGGAATTCCAAATACACTGAAAATTTCTTATTTGCAGAAATGGAATCTTATTTCGAAGGCGTTAACATGAAGGCGGTCAAGTACCAGATTATCTTCTCTCTGGTTGTTGATTTCGAAGGTCTTTTGGAAGCAAATCTGGAAAACTATGACGTGCTTGACCTGATTCATTCGATGAAGCTAAATGGGATCTACCCATTTCTGGATATCAGTCCTCAACATTTGTACAAGGAGGATGTTATCGCATTCTACCGCGAAACCCATTTGATTCAGGCAGGAATTAGGAGCACTGTTGGCGGAGTGCGAGTCGACATATCACCGGAGTCGATTCGTACAGTGTTTGATATGAAACACCGTGGCATAGGCGTCGAAGCCCTCAAGCAGAAAGCAGCCGACACCTGGATGAAGATCAAGGCAGACAATCAGCCAGAGAAGCTGAAGCTCACCGCCAAAAGGAGCGAGATTAAAAAGGTCTATCGATTTGCGTTAGATATAACCAACAAAATCATTATGGGTATGGCCGGCAGTTACGACCAACTGTCATCGGCGAAATTCACAGTGCTGGGAGCACTGATTCAAGATGAGGAAATTGATTGGGCTGACTATATCTTCAGGCAGCTTGTTCACGAGGTAAACAAAGCCGAATGGCTTGCTGATGAGAAGAGATTCAGATCCAAGCTGGCGTTTGGAACGCAGCTGAGTTGGATCCTTGAGAAATTGGGTGTGGTAAAGGGTAAGACTGACCCCTTCCACATCAACAAGAGACTTTGTCATCTAGACCAAGAGACTCTGAGGAAGTTAGGAAACAACAGAAGAGCAGCTCAAATGTTAAAGGAGTTGCCTGACTCAAGGACCTACCCTAGATATTATTCATCAGGCGATTCGGACCGACCTGCAGACGTCAACCCAACTGCAGTCGAGTCAGACTCCGAGTCAGACAACACACCGATAGCTGTCTGATTCAAAAGAAGGGGACCAGTCCCTGGAGAACCATCCATCATGCAGTCATCTCCAGAAGCCTCTCCCAAGAGGCCCAGCATCATTCAGCCAGAGGAGCAAATGAACATTATGCGATCCTGCGGCCTGTGTCGCCTACCCACAGAAGACCGGCCTACTCCAGCACTGAAACTCAGATCGTCCCTGTCCTCACTCCAGCATACATTCCAGAGGAGGAAGAAGCATGTTTAATCATCTCAATCCCTGAAGCAAACTACACCTTTAACCTGCTGGACAACAATGTTTTCAACCTGTCCATTGAACAATTACAGCTTGTTAAACCACAAGCTTTAAAACACTCTTTTGTTAATATTTTTGAAGAGTGGAAATTTTTCAAATCACTTTCATTTGCTAAACTTCAAACTTATATTGAATCCAGTGGTTGGGAATATCCCCAAGCCACAGAGGATGTACTGATACACTTTTGCAAAGTATCAGACATAGTTTTGATCCTCCAGGAGAATTGGTTCATGTCAAATTTCAAAACCAACATGGACCAATTCATCATTTCTATAATGTACAGTATTTTTGATGGATCATTTGGGAAAGAAGATGAGGAGGAAGAAGAAAAACAAATTAGAATTGAAGAAGTGAATGGAGAAGATGAGGAGATCATTGTTATAGATGACGAAGAAGAGGAGCAGGAAGAGAGAAAAGAAGGAGAAAATATTTTAGTTGAAAAACAAACAGAAGAAGTGGAGAAAACAGAAGAGTTAATTGATGAAGAAGAAGAAGAAGGGGAAGAGGTAGAACAGGAGGATGATGAAGGAGAAGAAGATGATGAGAATGATGGAGAAAATAAAAAGGATGAGAAAAAGGATGATGATGATGATGATGATGATGATGATGATAAGGATGAAGGAGGAGATCAGGGAGCTGAAAAAGAAAAAGATAATGTTGATGAAGAAGAAAAGGAGGAAGAACAAGAGAAGGAAGTTGAAAAGCAAGAAGAAGAGAAAGAAAAGGAGCCGGCGAAAGAGCCAGAAGTAGAGGCTGCAGACAAGGCTGGGGCGCCTGCCCGGATACCATCCTGGACGCAGAGTTGGCTGAGGACTCCAGATCAGGGACACCTGAAAAGACCCCATCTGGAGTACCAGCTGCAGATAGGAGCCTGCAGTCTAGTGGATCATTTGCAGAAGGCTCAGGCGAGCACTCTCCACCATCGCATATCTCACCTGCGGTGACTGAGCTGATAAGACAAATAGTGAAGGATATTATTGGAGAGTTGCTTGCATCTCAGGTCACTCCTCACCTCCAATCCATCAATGCCAAGATTGATACATTGCTGCAGTAGGAATTCCCTCAACCTCCTCCCCCTACAAACAACAGAATGCCATTTGGCATGTCTGACTGGATGCACAGGATGGAGCAGCAGCTGACCACTTTGGTTGATGCTGGCAAAAAGGGGGAAGATAGGATACAGGGGGGAGGCAGTATTCAAGGAGAGATAAGGGAGGAGCTTAGATCGAAGAAGAGTCAGGATGTCCAGTTGATCACTGCTGGGACATCCTCAGCTAAAAGAAAGGGAGGAGCAGAACCAGAAGAACAGGCTGATCAGCCTGCAGGCAAGAATAGGAGGACTAGAGGAGGATTTGAGCCTACTCTAGAGTGGGAAGGTAAGGAGTTGTGGTTTGTTGAAGATTTTGTACTTTACGAAGCTCTACCCATGTGGGGATCTGCAAGGAAAAAATTCATCAGAGACTACTACATCTGGGAAATATTCTAGGATGATAATTGCTCCCTACAGCAGATCTTCATCAACTTCATGCAATAAGCTCACCCACAACTCTGGACTATTCTTGTAAAACATGCTGAGACACACAATGCATTTCCCATGATCCCTCCGTTCAGTGGCAAAGAACCTCCTACTTTGGAGAAAGGTAATGCTTTGGATGAACTTGCACTCCAGAGAAAAATCAAGAAGCTGTGTCTTGAGAATAAGTTTTCATCTCAAGAAGAGCAAAACTTTGCAGCTCTTGTTGTAAAGAGGAAGTATGGTCTTGCCCCTGTCAAGACAAGACCAATCGGAGCTAAACCTTTCAGGCCTGCCAAGCAGCCTATTCGAAGAGGCAGAGGCAGAGGCAGATGACTTTCATTTATTTTGTACTTGTAATGATTTCTGTACTTGTAAAATTTTCTTATAAATTTCAATCATAATCAAGTCAGAAAATTATATAATAGTCTTTTGAATGAAAATTTCCAGTTGTCTCAAAAATTAGACTGATTTAGTTTGTGTCTTGCACTCAAGTGCAGACTTGTTCATTTGAATATTTCCTTAAAGTTGTGCCATCATCAAAATAAGGGGAATTTGTTAGGAATACTTGTTAGATTTTGATGATGCCATTAATATAAATTCAAATGTTTATTACTTGGCAAAATGTAAGGAAGAACCAAATGAGTGTCTTCCATAGGCCAAATTATGTTAAGTGTAAAACTTGGCAAAATGTAAAGAAGAACCAAATGGGTATCTTCTATAAGCCAAAAAGAAGTTAGGCTAAAAATCGGCTAAGTACTAAAGAACAGCTAAGTTCATCAGAGAGGTACAGCCGAGTCATATCAGAGAAGATATGGTCAACAAAAATTATCAGAGATGTTTGACCAGACTGCAGTCAAGTAGCCTCAGACAGGTCAGCTGATCAGGCGAGTTCCAAACAGTGAACATCAGAGAGGTCCAGAACTGCAGAGAAGTTAACCTTACATCCGCATACTCGAGATCAGCCAAGTACTCTAAGTCCACGTCAGCATGCGTTGAAAAGACAAGTATTACGAAAAGACACATGCAACGTGAAGAGACAAATTGGAGAGATTCCCGCAAAGGATATGAATTAAATAATTCATCCAGACCCACATTGAAGACTTTAATCTTATTATATTCAAAAGATTCGGTGCCTCACATGCAAAGTCTTCACAACGGTCGAAAGATGGATTAAATTATGGGAATCTAGCCTTGCAACGTTCAGAAAAGAATAAACAAAGAAGTCACCCTCCAACGGACTGATTTGTTACAGATTTGCAACGGCTATGAAGAAATTCTCAAGGATCAACACCTATATATATCCGAAGATTTGAAGTTGAGCAACTACCGGTGCGAAAACACTTTCAAGCGATCAAAGCATTCAAGCAATCTAAAACGAAATACAACATCGTGAAAAGAGCAGTTCTAAAAAGTTCATACTTGAAGAAGCTCTTAGTTGGAGAAGACAAAAACTCGTGTCTTAAATCCAGAGTTCGGGGTACTTCACTGGTTGAAGTTTGAGACTGTAAAGGCATCCAAGGATCAAGGATCAAGAGGTGCAAGGCAGTCAAGTGTGTTACAACGGCACAGATTTCCACTGGTTGGAAGCTGTTGTAGTTTGGTTGAATCACTGTAATATTTATCACTGGTTGAAAATTATAGTGAATTCATCTCCAACTGGTTTGGAGAAAAGTGGATTAGTAGAGGATTACCCCACCTCTGAGACCACTGTAATTGCCTGCGTACTTTACTGTTTTATAGCATCATACTTTAACTGCTGCATTCATTGTTAAGTGTTTCATTAGTTGTTTTGTATTCGTCATTAACTGACTTCTGGACGTATTAAGAACAAATGACTCCAAGTCATTTGTTTATCTATCAGCTGAAGAAACTTACTCTTTGAGAAAAAGAGTTTAAGAGTTTCAATAATTCAATTCACCCCCCCCCCCCTCTAGACTTATTCCTGGACGACTTGTGACCTACACCTTTGTATTTGGATTTAAAGTTCATGAGATTCCTAGAGTACTAGGTTCATGAAGTTCCTTTGGATTTGGATTTACAGTTCATGAGGTTCCTAGAGGACAAGGCTCATAAAGTTCCTTTAGCTTTGGACTTTAAGGTTCATGATGTCCTGGAGGACTAGGCTCATGAAGTTCCATTGGATTTGGATTTAAGGATCATGAGGTTCCTGGAAGACTAGGCTAATGAGGTTACATTGGATTTGAATTTAAGGTTCATGAGTTTCCATGTGGACTAGGCGCATGAAGTTCCAATATTTGGATTTAAGGTTCATGAGGTTCCTAGCGGACTAGGCTCATGAAGTTCCATTAGATTTGGATTTAAGGTTCATGAGTTTCCATGAGGACTAGGCGCATGAAGTTCCTTTTTGGATTTGGATTTAAGGTTCATGGAGTTCCTAGAGGATTAGGCTCATGAATTTCCTTTGGATTTGGATTTAAGGTTCATGAGATTCCTATAGGACTAGGCTCATGAAGTTCCTTTAGATTTGGATTTAAAGTTCATGAGGTTCCTAGAGGACTAGGCTCATGAAGTTCCTTTAGCTTTGGACTTAAGGTTCATGATGTTCCTGGAGGACTAGGTCCATGAATTCCCTTCGGAATTAGATTTAAGGTTCATGAGGTTCCTAGAAGACTAGGCTCATGAAGTTCCTTTGGATTCGGATTAAAGGTTCATGAGGTTCCAAGAATACTGGGCTCATGAAGTTCCATTAGATTTAGATTTAAGGTTCATGAGATTCCTAGAAGACTAGGCTGATGAAGTTCCTTTGGATACGGGTTAAAGGTTCATGAGGTTCCTAGAGGACTAGGATCATGAAGTTCCTTTATATTCGGATTAAAGTTTCATGAGTTTCCTAAAGGACTAGGCTCATGAAGTTCCTCAATTGGATTTTAATTTAAGGTTCCCGAGATTCCTGGAGGACTAGGCTCATGAAGTTCCATTGGATTTGAATTTAAGGTTTATGAGGTTCTTAGAAGACTAGGCTCATGAAGTTCCTTTGGATTCGGATTAAAGGTTCATGAGGTTCCTAGAGACTAGGATCATGAAGTTCCTTTGGATTCAGATTAAATGTTCATGAGGTTCCTAGAGGACTTGGATGATGAAGTCCCTTTATATTCGGATTAAAGGTTCATGAGTTTCCTAAAGGACTAGGCTCATGAAGTTCATCCATTGGATTTGAATTTAATGTTCCCGAGGTTCCTAGAGAACTAGGCTCATGAAGTTCCTTTGAATTTTGATTTAAGATTCATGAGGTTCAAAGAGGACTGAAGTTCCATTGGATTTGGATTTAAGGTTCATGAGGTTCACAGAGCACTAGGCTAATGCAGTTCCATTGGATTTGGATTTAAGGTTCATGAGGTCCCTAGAGGACTAAGATCATGAAGTTCCATTAGATTTGAATTTAAGGTTCATGAGGTTCCTAGAAGACTAGGCTCATGAAGTTCTTTTGGATTCGGATTAAAAGTTTATCAGGTTCCAAGAGGACTAGGCTCATGAAGTTCCATTGGATTTGGATTTAAGGTTCATGATATTCCTAGAAGACTATGCTCTTGAAGTTCCTTTGGATTCGGATTAAAGGTTCATTAGGTTCCTAGAGGACTGGGATCATGAAGTCCCTTTATATTCGGATTAAAGGTTCATGAGTTTCTTAAAGGACTAGGCTCATGAAGTTCCTCCATTGGATTTGAATTTAAGGTTCCCGAGGTTCCTTGAGGACTAGGCTCGTGAAGATCCATTGGATTTGGATTTAAGGTTCATGAGTTTCTTATAGGACTAGGCTCATGAAGTTCCTTTGGATTTGAATTTAAGGTTTGTGAGGTTCCTAGAGACTAGGCTCATGAAATTCCATTGGATTAGGATTAAAGGTTCATTAGGTTCCTAGAAGACTAGGCTCATGTAGTTCCTTCAAATTCGGATTAAAGGTTCATGAGGTTCCTAAAGGACAAGGCTCATGAAGTTCCTTTGGATTCATATTTAAGGTACATGAGTTTTCTAGAGGACTGGGCTCATGAAGTTCCATTGGATTTGAATTTAAGGTTCATGAGGTTTTTAGAAGACTAGGCTCATGAAGTTCCCTTGGATTCGAATTAAAGGTTCATGAGGTTCCAAGAGGACTAGGCTTATGAAGTTCCATTGGATTTGGATTTAAGTTTCATGAGATTCCAAGAACACTAGGCTCTTAAAGTTCCTTTGGATTCAGATTAAAGGTTCATGAGGTTCCTCGAGGACTACGATCATGAAGTCCCTTTATATTCGGATTAAAGGTTCATGAGTTTCCTAAAGGACTAGGCTCATGAAGTTCCTCCATTAGATTTGGATTTAAGGTTCATGAGGTTCCTAGAAGACTAGGCTCATGAAGTTCATTTGAATTTTGATTTAAGATTCATGAGGTTCATAGAGGACTAGGCTCATGAAGTTCCTTTGGATTTAGATTTAAAGTTCATGAGGTTCATAGAGGACTTGGCTTATGAAGTTCCATTGGATTTGGATATACGGTTCATGAGGATCCTAGAGGACTAGGCTCATGAAGTTGCATTAGATTTGAATTTAAGGTTCATAAGGTTCCTAGAAGACTAGGCTCATGAAGTTTCTTTGGATTCGGATTAAAGATTCATGAGGTTCTAAGAGGACTAGGCTCATAAAGTTCTATTGGATTTGGATTTAAGGATCATGAGATTCAGAAAGATTAGGCTCATGACGTTCCTTTAGATTCAGATTAAAGGTTCATGAGGTTTTTAGAGGACTAGGATCATGAAGTCTCTTTATATTCGGATTAAAGGTTCATGAGTTTCCTAAAGGACTAGGCTCATGAAGTTCCTCCATTGGATTGGAATTTTAGGTTCCCGAGGTTCCTAGATGACTAGGCTCATAAAGTTCCATTGGATTTGGATTTAAGTTTCATGACGTTCCTAGAAGGCTAGGCTCATGAAGTTCCTTTGAATTTTGATTTAAGATTCATGAGGTTCATAGAGGACTAGGCTCATGAAGTTCCTTTGGATTCGGATTAAAGGTTCATGAGGTTCCAAGAGTACTAGGCTCATGAAGTTCCATTAGATTGGGATTTAAGGTTCATGAGATTCCTAGAAGACTAGGATCATGAAGTTCCTTTATATTCGGATTAAAGTTTCATGAGTTTCCTAAAGGACTAGGCTCATGAAGTTCCTCAATTGGATTTTAATTTAAGGTTCCCGAGATTCCTGGAGGACTAGGCTCATGAAGTTCCATTGGATTTGAATTTAAGGTTTATGAGGTTCTTAGAAGACTAGGCTCATGAAGTTCCTTTGGATTCGGATTAAAGGTTCATGAGGTTCCTAGAGACTAGGATCATGAAGTTCCTTTGGATTCAGATTAAATGTTCATGAGGTTCCTAGAGGACTTGGATGATGAAGTCCCTTTATATTCGGATTAAAGGTTCATGAGTTTCCTAAAGGACTAGGCTCATGAAGTTCATCCATTGGATTTGAATTTAATGTTCCCGAGGTTCCTAGAGAACTAGGCTCATGAAGTTCCTTTGACTTTTGATTTAAGATTCATGAGGTTCAAAGAGGACTGAAGTTCCATTGGATTTGGATTTAAGGTTCATGAGGTTCACAGAGCACTAGGCTAATGCAGTTCCATTGGATTTGGATTTAAGGTTCATGAGGTCCCTAGAGGACTAGGATCATGAAGTTCCATTAGATTTGAATTTAAGGTTCATGAGGTTCCTAGAAGACTAGGCTCATGAAGTTCTTTTGGATTCGGATTAAAAGTTTATCAGGTTCCAAGAGGACTAGGCTCATGAAGTTCCATTGGATTTGGATTTAAGGTTCATGATATTCCTAGAAGACTATGCTCTTGAAGTTCCTTTGGATTCGGATTAAAGGTTCATTAGGTTCCTAGAGGACTGGGATCATGAAGTCCCTTTATATTCGGATTAAAGGTTCATGAGTTTCTTAAAGGACTAGGCTCATGAAGTTCCTCCATTGGATTTGAATTTAAGGTTCCCGAGGTTCCTTGAGGACTAGGCTCGTGAAGATCCATTGGATTTGGATTTAAGGTTCATGAGTTTCTTATAGGACTAGGCTCATGAAGTTCCTTTGGATTTGAATATAAGGTTTGTGAGTTTCCTAGAAGACTAGGCTCATGAAGTTCATTTGGATTCCGATTAAAGGTTCAAGAGGTTCCTAGAGACTAGGCTCATGAAATTCCATTGGATTAGGATTAAAGGTTCATTAGGTTCCTAGAAGACTAGGCTCATGTAGTTCCTTCAAATTCGGATTAAAGGTTCATGAGGTTCCTAAAGGACAAGGCTCATGAAGTTCCTTTGGATTCATATTTAAGGTACATGAGTTTTCTAGAGGACTGGGCTCATGAAGTTCCATTGGATTTGAATTTAAGGTTCATGAGGTTTCTAGAAGACTAGGCTCATGAAGTTCCCTTGGATTCGAATTAAAGGTTCATGAGGTTCCAAGAGGACTAGGCTTATGAAGTTCCATTGGATTTGGATTTAAGTTTCATGAGATTCCAAGAACACTAGGCTCTTAAAGTTCCTTTGGATTCAGATTAAAGGTTCATGAGGTTCCTCGAGGACTACGATCATGAAGTCCCTTTATATTCGGATTAAAGGTTCATGAGTTTCCTAAAGGACTAGGCTCATGAAGTTCCTCCATTAGATTTGGATTTAAGGTTCATGAGGTTCCTAGAAGACTAGGCTCATGAAGTTCATTTGAATTTTGATTTAAGATTCATGAGGTTCATAGAGGACTAGGCTCATGAAGTTCCTTTGGATTTAGATTTAAAGTTCCTGAGGTTCATAGAGGACTTGGCTTATGAAGTTCCATTGGATTTGGATATACGGTTCATGAGGATCCTAGAGGACTAGGCTCATGAAGTTGCATTAGATTTGAATTTAAGGTTCATAAGGTTCCTAGAAGACTAGGCTCATGAAGTTTCTTTGGATTCGGATTAAAGATTCATGAGGTTCTAAGAGGACTAGGCTCATAAAGTTCTATTGGATTTGGATTTAAGGTTCATGAGATTCCGAAAAGATTAGGCTCATGACGTTCCTTTAGATTCAGATTAAAGGTTCATGATGTTTTTAGAGGACTAGGATCATGAAGTCTCTTTATATTCGGATTAAAGGTTCATGAGTTTCCTAAAGGACTAGGCTCATGAAGTTCCTCCATTGGATTGGAATTTTAGGTTCCCGAGGTTCCTAGATGACTAGGCTCATAAAGTTCCATTGGATTTGGATTTAAGTTTCATGACGTTCCTAGAAGGCTAGGCTCATGAAGTTCCTTTGAATTTTGATTTAAGATTCATGAGGTTCATAGAGGACTAGGCTCATGAAGTTCCTTTGGATTCGGATTAAAGGTTCATGAGGTTCCAAGAGTACTAGGCTCATGAAGTTCCATTAGATTGGGATTTAAGGTTCATGAGATTCCTAGAAGACTAGGATCATGAAGTTCCTTTATATTCGGATTAAAGTTTCATGAGTTTCCTAAAGGACTAGGCTCATGAAGTCCCTCAATTGGATTTTAATTTAAGGTTCCCGAGATTCCTGGAGGACTAGGCTCATGAAGTTCCATTGGATTTGAATTTAAGGTTTATGAGGTTCTTAGAAGACTAGGCTCATGAAGTTCCTTTGGATTCGGATTAAAGGTTCATGAGGTTCCTAGAGACTAGGATCATGAAGTTCCTTTGGATTCAGATTAAATGTTCATGAGGTTCCTAGAGGACTTGGATGATGAAGTCCCTTTATATTCGGATTAAAGGCTCATGAGTTTCCTAAAGGACTAGGCTCATGAAGTTCATCCATTGGATTTGAATTTAATGTTCCCGAGGTTCCTAGAGAACTAGGCTCATGAAGTTCCTTTGAATTTTGATTTAAGATTCATGAAGTTCAAAGAGGACTGAAGTTCCATTGGATTTGGATTAAAGATTCATGAGGTTCTAAGAGGACTAGGCTCATAAAGTTCTATTGGATTTGGATTTAAGGTTCATGAGATTCCGAAAAGATTAGGCTCATGACGTTCCTTTAGATTCAGATTAAAGGTTCATGATGTTTTTAGAGGACTAGGCTCATGAAGTTCCTTTGGATTCGGATTAAAGGTTCATGAGGTTCCTAGAGACTAGGATCATGAAGTTCCTTTGGATTCAGATTAAATGTTCATGAGGTTCCTAGAGGACTTGGATGATGAAGTCCCTTTATATTCGGATTAAAGGCTCATGAGTTTCCTAAAGGACTAGGCTCATGAAGTTCATCCATTGGATTTGAATTTAATGTTCCCGAGGTTCCTAGAGAACTAGGCTCATGAAGTTCCTTTGAATTTTGATTTAAGATTCATGAAGTTCAAAGAGGACTGAAGGTTCATGAGGTTCACAGAGCACTAGGCTAATGCAGTTCCATTGGATTTGGATTTAAGGTTCATTAGGTTCCTAGAGGACTAGGATCATGAAGTTCCATTAGATTTGAATTTAAGGTTCATGAGGTTCCTAGAAGACTAGGCTCATGAAGTTCTTTTGGATTCGGATTAAAAGTTTATCAGGTTCCAAGAGGACTAGGCTCATGAAGTTCCATTGGATTTGGATTTAAGGTTCATGATATTCCTAGAAGACTATGCTCTTGAAGTTCCTTTGGATTCGGATTAAAGGTTCATTAGGTTCCTAGAGGATCATGAAGTCCCTTTATATTCGGATTAAAGGTTCATGAGTTTCTTAAAGGACTAGGCTCATGAAGTTCCTCCATTGGATTTGAATTTAAGGTTCCCGAGGTTCCTTGAGGACTAGGCTCGTGAAGATCCATTGGATTTGGATTTAAGGTTCATGAGTTTCTTATAGGACTAGGCTCATGAAGTTCCTTTGGATTTGAATTTAAGGTTTGTGAGTTTCCTACAAGACTAGGCTCATGAAGTTCATTTGGATTCCGATTAAAGGTTCAAGAGGTTCCTAGAGACTAGGCTCATGAAATTCCATTGGATTAGGATTAAAGGTTCATTAGGTTCCTAGAAGACTAGGCTCTTGTAGTTCCTTCAAATTCGGATTAAAGGTTCATGAGGTTCCTAAAGGACAAGGCTCATGAAGTTCCTTTGGATTCATATTTAAGGTACATGAGTTTTCTAGAGGACTGGGCTCATGAAGTTCCATTGGATTTGAATTTAAGGTTCATGAGGTTTCTAGAAGACTAGGCTCATGAAGTTCCCTTGGATTCGAATTAAAGGTTCATGAGGTTCCAAGAGGACTAGGCTTATGAAGTTCCATTGGATTTGGATTTAAGTTTCATGAGATTCCAAGAACACTAGGCTCTTGAAGTTCCTTTGGATTCAGATTAAAGGTTCATGAGGTTCCTCGAGGACTACGATCATGAAGTCCCTTTATATTCGGATTAAAGGTTCATGAGTTTCCTAAAGGACTAGGCTCATGAAGTTCCTCCATTGGATTTGGATTTAAGGTTCATGAGGTTCCTAGAAGACTAGGCTCATGAAGTTCATTTGAATTTTGATTTAAGATTCATGAGGTTCATAGAGGACTAGGCTCATGAAGTTCCTTTGGATTTAGATTTAAAGTTCATGAGGTTCATAGAGGACTTGGCTTATGAAGTTCCATTGGATTTGGATATACGGTTCATGAGGATCCTAGAGGACTAGGCTCATGAAGTTGCATTAGATTTGAATTTAAGGTTCATAAGGTTCCTAGAAGACTAGGCTCATGAAGTTTCTTTGGATTCGGATTAAAGATTCATGAGGTTCTAAGAGGACTAGGCTCATAAAGTTCTATTGGATTTGGATTTAAGGTTCATGAGATTCCGAAAAGATTAGGCTCATGACGTTCCTTTAGATTCAGATTAAAGGTTCATGAGGTTTTTAGAGGACTAGGATCATGAAGTCTCTTTATATTCGGATTAAAGGTTCATGAGTTTCCTAAAGGACTAGGCTCATGAAGTTCCTCCATTGGATTGGAATTTTAGGTTCCCGAGGTTCCTAGATGACTAGGCTCATAAAGTTCCATTGGATTTGGATTTAAGTTTCATGACGTTCCTAGAAGGCTAGGCTCATGAAGTTCCTTTGAATTTTGATTTAAGATTCATGAGGTTCATAGAGGACTAGGCTCATGAAGTTCCTTTGGATTCGGATTAAAGGTTCATGAGGTTCCAAGAGTACTAGGCTCATGAAGTTCCATTAGATTAGGATTTAAGGTTCATGAGATTCCTAGAAGACTAGGCTCATGAAGTTCCTTTGGATACGGATTAAAGGTTCATGAGGTTCCTAGAGGACTAGGATCATGAAGTTCCTTTATATTCGGATTAAAGGTTCATGAGTTTCCTAAAGGACTAGGCTCGTGAAGTTCCTCAATTGGATTTTAATTTAAGGTTCCCGAGATTCCTGGAGGACTAGGCTCATGAAGTTCCATTGGATTTGAATTTAAGGTTTATGAGGTTCTTAGAAGACTAGGCTCATGAAGTTCCTTTGGATTCGGATTAAAGGTTCATGAGGTTCCTAGAGGACTAGGATCATGAAGTCCTTTTATATTCGGATTAAAGGTTCATGAGTTTCCTAAAGGACTAGGCTCATAAGTTCCTCCATTGGATTTGAATTTAAGGTTCCCGAGGTTCCTAGATAACTAGGCTCATGAAGTTCAATTGGATTTGGATTTAAGGTTCATGAGGTTCCTAGAAGGCTAGGCTCATGAAGTTCCTTTGAATTTTGATTTAAGATTCATGAGGTTCAAAGAGGACTGAAGTTCCATTGGATTTGGATTTAAGGTTCATGAGGTTCACAGAGGACTAGGCTCATGCAGTTCCATTGGATTTGGATTTAAGGTTCATGACGTTCCTAGAGGACTAGTATCATGAAGTTCCATTAGATTTGAATTTACGGTTCATGAGATTCCTAGAAGACTAGGCTCATGAAGTTCTTTTGGATTCGGATTAAAAGTTCATCAGGTTCCAAGAGGACTAGGCTCATGAAGTTCCAATGGATTTGGATTTAAGGTTCATGAGATTCCTAGAAGATTATGCTCTTGAAGTTCCTTTGGATTCGGATTAGAGGTTCATCAGGTTCCTAGAGGACTGGGATCATGAAGTCCCTTTATATTCGGATTAAAGGTTCATGAGTTTCTTAAAGGATTAGGCTCATGAAGTTCCTCCATTGGATTTGAATTTAAGGTTCCCGAGCTTCCTAGAGGACTAGGCTCATGAAGTTCCATTGGATTTGGATTTAAGGTTCATGAGTTTCTTATAGGACTAGGCTCATGAAGTTCCTTTGGATTTGAATTATGGTTTATGAGTTTCCTAGAACACTAGGCTCATGAAGTTCCTTTGGATTCCGATTAAAGGTTCATGAGGTTCCTAGAGACTAGGCTCATGAAGTTCCATTGGATTAGGATTAAAGGTTCATGAGGTTCATAGAAGACTAGGCTCATGTAGTTCCTCCAGATTCGGATTAAAGGTTCATGAGGTTCCTAGAGGACTAGGCTCATGAAGTTCCTTTGGATTCATATTTAAGGTACATGAGTTTCCTAGAGGACTGGGATCATGAAGTTCCATTGGATTTGAATTTAAGGTTCATGAGGTTCCTAGAAGATTAGGCTCATGAAGTTCCCTTGGATTCGAATTAAAGGTTCATGAGGTTCCAAGAGGACTAGGCTTATGAAGTTCCATTGGATTTGGATTTAAGTTTCATGAGACTCCTAGAACACTAGGTTCATGAAGTTCCTTTGGATTCAGATTAAAGGTTCATGAGGTTCCTAGAGGACTAGGATCATGAAGTCCCTTTATATTCGGATTAAAGGTTCATGAGTTTCCTAAATGACTAGGCTCATGAAGTTCCTCCATTGGATTTGGATTTAAGGTTCATGAGGTTCCTAGAAGGCTAGGCTCATGAAGTTCCTTTTAATTTTGATTTAAGATTCATGAGGTTCATAGAGGACTAGGCTCATGAAGTTCATTTGGATTTGGATTTAAGGTTCATGAGGTTCATAGAGGACTAGGCTCATGAAGTTCCATTGGATTTGGATATAAGGTTCATGAGGTTCCTAGAGGACTAGGCTCATGAAGTTCCATTAGATTTGAATTTAAGGTTCATGAGGTTCCTAGAAGACTAGGCTCATGAAGTTCCTTTGGATTCAGATTAAAGATTCATGAGGTTCCAAGAGGACTAGGCTCATAAAGTTCCATTGGATTTGGATTTAAGGTTCATGAGATTCCGAGAAGACGATGGTCATGATGTTCCTTTGGATTCAGATTAAAGGTTCATGAGGTTCCTAGAGGACTAGGATCATGAAGTCCATTTATATTCGGATTAAAGGTTCATGAGTTTCCTAAAGGACTAGGCTCATGAATTTCCTTTGGATTTAGATTTAAAGTTCATGAGGTTCCTAGAGGACTAGTCTCATGAAGTTCCTTTGTATTTGGATTTAAAGTTCATGAGGTTCCTAGAGGACTAGTCTCATGAAGTTCCTTTGTATTTGGATTTAAAGTTCATGAGATTCCTAGAGGACTAGGCTCATTAAAGGTTCATCAGGTTCCTAGAGGACTGGGATCATGAAGTCCCTTTATATTCGGATTAAAGGTTCATGAGTTTCTTAAAGGACTAGGCTCATGAAGTTCCTCCATTGGATTTGAATTTAAGGTTCCCGAGGTTCCTTGAGGACTAGGCTCGTGAAGATCCATTGGATTTGGATTTAAGGTTCATGAGTTTTTTATAGGACTAGGCTCATGAAGTGTTGGGATTCCGAAAATAAAACGAAATACGCAGCGGAAATAAAAACGAATCCCAAACAGGATCGATCAAGTAACGTATATACGAAAAAAAAAAATACATACAAAGGTAAAGATTCATACCCTTGAAGCCTTTGAAATAAATCTTCGTAAAGTGTAGACGATGATCACGATCCCGTCCCGAACACGAAATCCCTTCGTTCCAAGCACCGAAAATTCGAAGCCTCTACTTCACACGCGTCGGAAGTTGCCCGGAAAAATCTACAACACTCCGTTCTATGAAGAACACGGCTAGGAAGTATTGTAGGAATTTTTTCTCTCTTAATTTTTCTTACTTCTTTTCACCTCAAAGATGAACAAAATGAAGAAGGAAAATTTTTCTCTCTCCTCACTTAAGAAAACTCACGGCAGGCTGATATCTCATGAAATGAGTATGTTGTAAGTTTGTTGTTATCTCATCTCATTATATATAATGTAATGATATATATATTATAAAGGAATAATTATTCCTTTACAACTATCATTCACAATTATGTGGGAATCTCAACTCTAAGTGAGTTCCCACACACATGCAAGATCATGCCATGCCATGAGGAGTGGGTGGCCACAAGGAAGTTTCCTAGAAAACGAGCCGAGCCACTCGGCTCGTGTACCGGACGTTCGTCAAACGACTCCGTTAAATACACTCCTTTTAATCATCAATGTATTTATATTAATTAATTAATCTAATTAATTAATTATATCAAATACAAATATATATTTCTCTAAGAAATATAATTTATGAATTAAATTAATTACATTAACTTAATTTAAATTAATAAGACCGATATTTGATTTATCCAATAAATCATAATTAGATATCCAATATCTAATATTAATAGAGAGATAATAAATTCACATTTATCCGTCAACGCTCCCGATGCGCGACTCGTAGGTCCGTCTCGGCCGGCATTGGGAGGAACCAATGAGTGCGGGCGTGATTAGCGGCTAGCGGGCCGCATCAGTAAACCCGATCGAGAACGAATGAAGGGATCATTCCGTAACCATTATGTCGTGAATACTATATACGTATAGACCCTTCATCGAGATGTCGGTCAAGTCTTGGTCACGGTAAAGTCAAACCCTACTGTTGACTAAACTCTATACATGTGTTAATGCAAATCAAGACCGATCGATTAATAGTGTATCTAATATGACTATATCGTAATGCTTTGGCCAAAGACTTATGATCTTATTTGCCATTAACCGTATAGGACATTCGCTGCTCACTAACAGGAGATAGAATCCTTTCTTGGCGTACGGTAAAGATCGCTACTCGCCCGTATAGTCCGCACTGTGAGGTCGACTCAGCAATTAAGCAAATGAGTCTAACTACTCTAATGACAAACTAAACGTCACAGGCACATCTTCTACTGAACCCTCAAGTCAAAGGTCCACGTATACTATCACAACCTTTCGATTCGTCATCGACTCTCCGAGAGTGAATACCGTGTGAATGAATCGAGTATGAGTCATGTTCGAGTATCTGCCCCACCAATATACTTATAACTATGCTATCAAGACGTGCACACGTCCTAGCATCAGTTATACAAGTCATATTAAAACTTAATGCCCATTTTAAGTTTATTGACTTGCGAACAATTTACGTAAATAAACTTTAAACACTTCCAGTACATTTTCTCTTATCCCATAACGAGAATGGAATGTTCGATTTATTTACATGGACTTCACTTCAATATTTACCAAGTCAAGAATGCAATTGAAATACAATAAACAGTGAATGAATCATATTGCCTTTTTATTAATTATTCCATAATTACAAGTATAATGCCCTTACTCTCTCATCCCCTGAGTGGCGTTCGAGGGCATATTCCTAACAATCTCCCACTTGCACTCAATGCCACACATCATGGTATCCAATACCCATGTTCTTCATATGTCTTTCCAAGACGGCCTGAGATAATGGCTTAGTCAGCGGGTCAGAGACATTGTCTTCTGAGTCTACTCTTTCCAATGAAACATATCCTTTTTCCACCATCTCTCGAACGATGTGGTACTTTCTCTCTATATGCTTGGTGTTGTGGTGAGCCCTCGGCTCCTTGGCTTGGGCGACAGCTCCATCATTATCACAGAATAGTGATATAGGCAACTCCGCGTTAGGCACCACTTGAAGTTCTTGTATAAACTTCTGCATCCAAAATGCTTCTTTGCTAGCCTGCGAGGCACTTGATACTCTGCTTGGCGGTGGAATCCGCAGATGGCGGTTTGCTTGGAGCTTCTCAAGATATCGCTCCTCCATTGAGAGTAAATAAATACCCAGATGTCGACTTAGAGTCGTCATTGTCTCCTTGAAAATCGAATCGGTGAATCCAATCACCTTGATTCTCCACCACCATAAGTAAGAACTAAATCTCTAGTTCTTCTTAAGTACTTAAGAATGTTCTTTACGGCGGTCAATGTTCCCTTCCGGGTTTGCTTGAAATCGACTTACCATACTCACGGCGTAGGCTAAGTCCGGTCTCGTACACAACATAGCGTACATGAGGCTACCCATCGCCGAGGCATAGGGTACCTTACTCATCTCTCTTTAGTCTTCCTCACTTTGAGGACACATTTTCGTGGTGAGATGAATTCCATGTCGCATGGGAAGGAACCCTCTTTTAGATTCATCCATCTTGAATCTTCTCAGGATTTTATCGATATAAAGGGCTTGGGAAAGTCCTATCATTCTTCGTGGTCTATCTCTGTAAAGACGGATCCCTAGAATATAGGAAGCTTCTCCCAAGTCTTTCATGGAGAACGTTTTAGAAAGCCAAGCTTTCACAGTGCTGAGCATTGCTACGTTATTTCCTATAAGCAGAATATCATCTACATATAGTACTAAGAACGCAATCTTGCTCCCACTGACCTTTTTGTAAACACACGGTTCCTCCTCATTTTGTTCGAAGTCAAAGTCCTTAACTGCTTCGTCAAATCGAAGGTTCCAACTCCGAGAAGCTTGCTTCAGACCATAAATGGCTCGTTGCAGCTTACACACTTTATGAATATTAGCTTTGGACACAAAACCTTTAGGTTGTTCCATATAGATTTCCTCCTCGAGGTATCCATTTAGAAAAGCCGTTTTGACATCCATTTGCCATATTTCATAATCATAATAGGCAGCAATGGCAAGTATCATGCGAATCGACTTTATCATAGCTACGGGCGAGAAGGTATCATGATAATCGATTCCTTCCCTTTGGGTATAACCCTTTGCCACAAGCCTGGCCTTATTGGCATCAACCTTGCCATCCCCATCAGTCTTTCTCTTATAGATCTATTTATTTCCAATAGTCCTCATGCCAGTTGGAAGATCTACTAGAGTCCAGACCTGATTGGTATGCATCGAGTCTATCTCAGCTTTCATTGCTTCTTGCCATTTATCGGAGTCTACATCTACTATCGCTTGGTCATAGGTGACAGGGTCGTTTTCACTGCTATCAGGTGTGTCGTGGAGACCCAGTTCCTCGACATGTGTATAGCCATACCTCTCAGGTAAGTGAGATACCCTATCAGACCTTCGAAGTGGAGGTCAGGTTACAATAGGTTCGGTTCTTGATCCCCGATCGATGTCTCCTTAGGACTTTCATTTTGCTCTTCTAAAGAGATATTTCTACCCGAGCCACCTTCCCGAATGAATTCATCCTCAAGGAAGTGCGCTTGTAATGCCACAACGACCCTATGGTCTTGGCATGTAGAATAGATAACCCATCGAGTCCTCTCGGGTATCCTATGAAACGTCCTTTTATGGACCTCGCTTCGGTTGTCCACCTTAGCCTTTTTGACATAGGTGGACATCCCCAAATCCTTATGTGATTAAGGCTTGGTTTCTTACCCTTCCACATCTCATGCGGAGTGATAGGAGCAGATTTGGAAGGACATCTATTTAGGATATAGGCAGCGATTAGTAAGGCATACCCCACGGGTAAATAGGTAAATCAGTGTAATTTAACATGGAGCGAACCATGTCCAACAAAGTCCGATTTCTCCTTTCGAAACACCATTTAACCGTGGGGTTCTGGAGGCGTGAATTGTGAAACTATTCCATGTTCCTTAAGGAACTCATCAAACTCGGTGCTCATATATTCGCCACCTCGGTCCGACCAAGTGCTTTGATATGACATCCAGTTTGTTTTTCAACTAGGGCCTTAAATTCTTTGAATTTAGCAAAGGCTTCAGATTTATGTTTCATTAAGTACACAATCCCATACCTAGTATGATCATCTGTGAACGTTATGAAATATTGATATCCGTCTCGGTCTACTTCTAAAGCACCACAAACATCGGTATGCACCAATCCAAGTTTATCGGCAGCCCTTTCAAAAGTCCCTGTGAAGGGGAACTTAGTCATTTTGCCTCTAAGGCAAGATTCACAAGTTGGATAGGGTTCTACACCCAATGGACTTAAAAGTCCATCTTTCTCCATTTTCTGAACCTTGGTCTGACCAACATGACCAAGTCTAAGGTGCCATTTAAGAGCTTGATTAGTATCTTGCCTACCACGTTTCCTAGTTATAGTGTTCCTTCTTTGTTTTATTTTGCATGTTCGGATGATATAATCCATTCAACAATGTAGTTGTTCCAACCAATTTATTTGAAAATAAATTTTACAACCGCCATTGCCAATGAAGAAACAAAATCCTTTCCGGTCCAAGACGGAATGGATACAATGTTTTTATGCCCTTGGGCAAAACAAGTACTTCATCTAATGTCAAAATAAAACCCGATTCTAAACCCGAGAAGGATTGATCCAATATCGGTTGCCTCGACACTTTGTCCGCTTCCAACAGTGATCATTATTTCCCACTTCAAGTTTTCTACTTCGTTCTAGATCCCGATTCATGGTACAAATGTGAGAAGTGGCACGAATCGAGAATCCATGAAGCGTAATATACGAGAGCGGAACAATTAGTTTCAAAAACAAAAGTTCCGTGCACGATGCGCCATTAATCTTGGGACAAGTCCTTCGCCATGTGACTCACCGCATTCAAGGCATTTGTCCGTAGGTTTTGGACCGCCTACCTTTTGAACCTTTCGGCCTTGCCCTTTCCTTTTGCACCCCTTTCTTGGGTTTGTCTTGCTCGTAGGTCTTTTTCTTCTTGTTCTTGGACCTCTTAGGCCCGAAGAAATCACAAGAGCAAACCTCTCTCGGTTTAGTCTTCATGTTAGGCTGCGTCACCGGTTTATTCATTAGCCCGGCTAATGTGCATGTAATTTCATTACAGTTGAAATTCATTACAAGCTGCGTGAAAGAGTCGTAGAGATTGAAGGATGAGATCAATTTGAAGGGATAAATCCATATTAAAGTTGAGCACCTCGAGCCTCTCAATCATAGAGATCATCTTGAGGACGTGGTCTCCCACTTTCTCCCCTTCTTTCATCCTAGCCGAACAACCGCTTTGATATCTCATATCTAGCAGTCTCTTTGTGCTCTCCATAAAGTTCGGTCAAGTGTGCGAGAATCGCCAGCGAAGTCATTTTCTCGTGCGCTCTGCGACTCATTAGTCATTGAGCCCATCATAAAACCACGGACTAGCACATCATCCTTGACCCATTTTTCATGGACGTCAATGTCTTCCCGATTACCCCTAGTCCGGTTTGGAGTCGGTGGAATGTCCGCCTCCAAGACGTATCCCAGAGACTCCATCGAGTACAATCATCGATTCCGCAACCATCAACAAAGTTAGGGCCGCTTAGGAGATTCTTTTCAAGTAGTATTGCAAGTGGGTTTTTAGCCATTTTAGAGATTCGGTTTCGTTTTCGCAAAGATTTAGACAAGATTAAATTAGTGACTTGTTTAATTATGACCGAGTATAGAACTTAAGGTCTTGTATAATTCTTGTCTCGGCTCCCACTAATTTTATCGGAATTATACACTCCCATGTTATAATCCGGAAATCATGGTTAGATCGACTTCTTAGTGGTGATCAAGTTCTTTACAAATTTTAACAGACGCAACCTATCAGGTTTCTTGCCAATTAATTTCTGTAAAGTGGCGTCTAACACCAACCCGTCTAACGGATGATTTGATCTTCTTTTACCCCTAGTCTTCATGCCCTCAACCTATCAGGTTTCTTGGCAATCCAGACTATCTAAGTTGTTGACCATCAACGTCTATCAGTTTGACTATTGAATCTCACCCGGCAACCTATCAGGTTTCTAGGGGCGAAATTTATCACCAACCGAAGGCATCTAATGCACTCAAGAATTTTTCAACCTCTACCAAATGTACTACCCCGATAACTCGGAAGCATAGCACACCAGCTCGGGTATCAATTTTCTACGAGTTTGATGGAGGGTAGGAAACCTCGTAACCTTTTTCAAACTTAGTCTGTTTGTAGTCGGGAGAATTTCGCGATTAATGTTACACTTTGCACATTAATTCAATTATACGCGCGTTTGTTGGTTTGTCAATCATTCAAAATGAAAAACAGAAAACAGTAACCTAGTTACTACCAACATATAGCTCATGGACCTAATTCCTAAGTACTGGGCCAAGCGAATGACCCAATAAATAAAAAAAATACAGTCTTCGATTCTTCGTCTTCTCGGTCGGTTGTCTTCGGTCTTCGTCATACCCAAAATAATACTTACATCATTGAAAAAATGCATCCTATACAAATTTTCTAGTAAAAATAAATAGGCTCAAAACGGCCTTTACAACCCAATCGAATCGAACAAATCAAAAACTAAGTCCACGAGCTATATCACCATCACATAAGGATTCCATACAACATGTAATACCCGGTTGTAACTCAGTAATTATCATTCAGTATTTATCATTCAGTCATTATCACTCAGTAAATTCACTCATTATTGATCATTTGTCACTCATTTTCAGTCATGGTATTCATCATTCAGAGTAATTGTATCGTGTATCAATCGTAATTCATCACTAATCTGATTGGAGTTTCGTGCCGTGTTTATCATCATTGTCATTTTCGTTGCAAGCTGTGCTTGAGGAGTAGCGCACGCTACATACCCCTTTTAGCGTACGCTAATTGGGTATAGGTAGCGCACGCTACCGCTCAGCTTTAGCGCACGCTAAGGCTACCTTGGCTGCAGTCCAGAAGGCACTGGACTGCAGGTGAGAATATTTGTAGCGCACGCTACGAGTGGTAAGTAGCGCGCGCTAACGGGTGGTAGTAGCGCACGCTATATGTGTGTAGTAGCGCGCGCTAGGGGTGGATCGTGTTGAGTCCGGTGGCTACCGGATGCACCGGTTTATTCATAGCGCACGCTATGCATTGTTGTTAGCGTACGCAACGATATATTAGCGCACGCTAAATAATGGTTGTAGCGCACGCCATCGAGTTAGATCAGAGGCGAGATAGTTTTACGGACTCCGATCGGGCGTCAATTATTTCGCTAGCGCACGCTAACAATGGATATTAGCGCACGCTAGTAGTATGGCCGTAGCGCACGCTACAAAGAGGTACGTATCGCGCGCTAAACTTTTCTGACAGTGGGTCATGGACAACCCAAATCACTCGTTAGCGCACACTATGCACAAGGAGCTAGCGACGCTAACCTCGGGAGTATAAATTGGGCCAGTTTAGTCGAGTTCGTCATTTTCATCTCATTTCATTCCTTCGGTAGTTTTGGGCGATTTCGAGCGATTCGGAGAGGATTCTTCGAGGTGTAATAATCAATCATCATCTTCAAGCTCATCTTTCGGATTGATCATCATTTCATAATCTTCATCACATCGAATAAAAGGTATTAATCTCTTGGATCTAGACTTTCGGATTTTGGGGTTTTCCTTCCGATTTCTTCGTAAGCTTGGATTATCATTGGAATATGTTAGTTATGGATTATCTAACTTGTATAAATATATTCCTACGGATTTAATGGTTATTTTCGAATTATTTCAAGAACCCTTGGGGTTGACTTGATTAATTGGGGATTTTCCGATTGATGTTGTTGTAATCATGAGTTATGGATTCCTAATGGATTATTGATATCCTTGAAAGTGTTTTGATGGTTTGAAATACTCATCTTGGAGTTGGGTTCGATTCATTCGAGCTCGGATATCGTTGTGTCGACGTTTGAGTCGATTATGATCGTTTTTGATTTGCGTAATGATCGGATTATTGGTAATTGTGTTATTCAAGGTTGTTCGAGCGACCGATATTTCATTTAGGACGTTGTTCGTGGACGGACATTCATCATCGGTATTGTGTAAGTAAATTCTTACTCGGTTAAAAGGATATTCATTCCTTTTGTCGTTGTTCATTCATAATCATAACTCATTCATCATTGTATTAATCGTATCAAAACTCGTCATTGTCAATTAATCACCTCAGTCATAAGGAACGACGGTTCCGATCATTTCATTGAGCTATCATTCATTTCACCATCATTCAATCTTGGTGAGTCATTATTCATTTTCATTGTCACTTTTGTCATATTGTGGCATTCGGGTCATCTTGGCGTGCGGTTGGTATGTGTAGGATTTTCATGTCGGGCACATCATAGTCGTGTGTTGGTTGGTGGCCTCACATTGGGTGTGCACACGAGTCGATTGCTCGTGAGACCGATTAGGTACAAGACCACGCGTGTTTGATCGTTGGTGGCTTGTGCACGGACACATTTCCATCCGGACGTAGTGTGGCGCCATTCCTTTGAGCCGCATCGATTAGTCGATGCATATAGCATGTTTGATTGCGTATGTTTCGACAGATAATTCATAATTTCGGATATATCATGATTGTGTATTTTCAACCCTTGAGGATTGTTGTTCGTATGGCGGCCCGTTGGGGATGTTGTTTTTCGTCATGGCAAGGCTAAGGCACGGGAGAGCACGGTGACGGCGAGGAGTCCTGATACTAGTAGGGGCCCCGATCTGCTCGATCATTCATTCGGTCATTTATGTTTCCTTTATTCATTCCATTGCAGACATTCCGTTTGAATGCTCATTTCATTCAGTGTTGTGTATTTTATCGTCACATAAAATACACATGTATTTTATTTTATCACGGGTGTTGTATAAAACTCCTCATCGGAGTAATTGATGTTGTAATGTGGTTCGGTACTACATTTACTGTAATTCATTCATTCTCATTCGCTGGTGGGTCCCAATCGGGGTCCACGGCCTTTGTAATATCCGCCTAGTTTGGGGTGTTACGAGTTGGTATCGAGCGTGGTTTTGAATACTACCCTCCAAGTCATGTCTCATTTGAAATCATCGTCATCGGACTAGTATCATTGGACTTTCGCGTCACGTGTGACTGTGCAAATGCCGAACCAATCGAGACCAAGAATCGTAAGATTTCTAATGCCATGGTATAATTTACGGCATTAATCATTCATTCATAATTCATCGATTAACAATCCTCAATCATCATTGTCATTTTGGCCGGACGGTCGAGTTAACTCATTAATCACCAATTCATTTCATTGTTCAGCTTGTTGATCGTGAAGATCGGATCATTAATCTTGTTAACTCATCCAAGATAATCATTTCATAACTTCATCGAGATAATCATGTCACGTCAATCAATCATTCATGTCATCGTTGTATTTGAGCGCGTATGCTCATTTTCATCATTTCATAATATAATCATAATGTGATACTCATGCGAGATGTATAATCATCATATGACTTTCCACTTGATATGGAAAGGGTGGCAGAGGACGTGGAGGACGAGGCCGTGGAGCGGGCCGAATCCGAGAACTCGTGCGAATACCCGTGCAAATGCCAGGAATAATGCTAACTCATCGGCGGCATGGCGCCACTCACTCACACGGACGCGATCATTCATCGTCAGGAGTCGTACCGGACACGGCTCGGTCGAGAGGGTGTTCGGGTCGACTCCACTCGCATTTATGCGGGCATGATGGCCCAAATGACCCGAGATGGCTCGGTTGATGGAGACGATGCATAACTCCGTCAATCAAAATCAGCGAGCTCCTCCGCCGCCACCTCGCAGGCAAGAGAGGGTGTAAGCAATATCATTAGCGATATCTCTCGTCGGCGACCACCTACTTTTGAGGGCTCATCCGAGCCGGCGGATATTGTTCACCGGCTTGAGCATTTTGAGAAGTTATTTGCTATGGTGGATTGCCACGAAGGGCATAAAGTTTCGATTGCGGCTTACTATCTCGGTAAGAGCGCTCATTCATGGTGGTTATCGTTGAAGCCCACAGACGGAACTTGTACTTGGGATCGGTTCAAGACTCTCATGATGGAGAGGTACTATCCGGCCCCACTCAAGGAGGCCAAGTTGTCGGAATTACTCACTCCCGACCTTTCGGCGGATGATGATGTTCTCGCCATCGCCGAAAAATTTCAGAACTTCTTCCGTTCGCCTCATCTATCATTCACTCGAAGCGGACAAGGTCAAGTATTTCACAAGAGGTGAAACCCCGTATGAGACTTGATTACTTAATCATAATTGCACCACGTTGGCGAGTTCATTGAGAAGGCTCTTACTTACGAGCTTACGGCTAAGGAAATTGCTAAGCGGCAACCTTCGTCGCTAGCAAGAAGTCCAAGAATCGTAATCGATCGGCGAGTCGTGCCATTTTCAAGAAACCGCGGGCGGGCTCTACTTTTCGAGCGACCTCCCTAGCATCTAAACCCGCGGAATCTCGGTCGCGAGCGGCAGTTCGGCCATCACCTGTTTCAACCGTGAGGAACAGTCATTTCAGCACCAAGTGTCCGGCGATCATCACGTGCCACAATCGTGGGATTCCGGGCATAGGGCCCGTTTTGCCGTAGGGACTTTAAACCCACTCCGGCGTCATCTCAAGCCCCTGTGTCATTCAGCGGTGCGTAATCGGGCCACTCGGTCGGCGTCGTTCAAGACGACGGGAGCTAAAGGCGGAGCAGAGCTATCGAGACAGGAGCGTCGGTTCGGGCCGGCAAGCCCGAATTTATGAGATGAAGAAGACCGGTGATCCCGAGGCCGAATGATCTCGTGTACACTCGATATTCTATCTCAACTGTGTGTACCCTTTTTGATCTTGGTGCATCTCATTCATTCATTTCCGAGTCATGTTTGAGTAGACTACGTGCAGGTAGTGCTACTAGTTGTGAGCCATATGTCATTGGCCTACCGATGGTAGACGAATTATCGGAAGTCGTGAGATTGTAATTGTCCGATTGACTTCATGGTCGTGTATGGCGGCGGACCTAATCGTAGTAGATTTGCCGAGGGACGACGTCATCTTGGGTATTGATTGGATGGATCGTCATGATGCCATCATCGATGTCCGAAAGCGTTTGGTCACTATCATTTCGAGACGATGGAGTCGAATGTGTGTTTCGGGGAGGTAATCCCTACATTGCAGTAAAGTCATTAATTTGATGAAAGCGGTAAGATTACTCAATCGAGGATGTGTCGGTTATTGGTGCTATATGACCAAAACCGAGAAACCATCGATAATGTTAACGGATATTCCGGTGGTGAGGAATATGCCGATGTTTTTCAGACGAGTTACGGTTTGCCTCCACAGAGGATGTGGAATTCACGATTGAGTTGGAGCACGGTACGTCCCGATATCGAAGGCACCGTCGGATGGCCCGACCGAAATGCAGGAGTTAAAGAACCAACTTGAAGAGTTGTTCGAGAAGGGTTATATTCGACCGAGTGCGTCCCGTGGGGAGCGCCAGTGTTATTTGTCAAGAAGAAGGATGGTTCATTCCGCTTATGTATTGATTATCGGGAGTTGAACAGGGTGACGATCAAGAATAAGTATCCCTTACCCCGTATTGACGATCTCTTAGATCAACTTCAGGGAGCTTCAGTATTTTCCAAGATCGACTTAAGATCTGGATATCATCAGTTGCGGATTCGAGAGTCGGATATCGCGAGGACGGCGTTTCGAACACGCTATGGTCATTATGAGTTTGTGGTTATGCCGTTCGGATTGACTAATGCACCTGCGGTATTCATGGAGTTAATGAATCGGGTCTTCATCGACTTTTTGGATCGGTTTGTTATTGTCTTCATTGATGACATTTTGATTTATTCTCGTGACCGGGAGGAGCACGAGTTTCACCTTCATCAAGTGCTCGACGTGTTGAGACGAGAACAACTTTATGGGAAGTTTTCTAAATGTGAGTTCTGGATGTCCGAAGTGACTTTTCTCGGACATGTAATTTCATAAGACGGAGTTCGTGTCGATCCTCAGAAGACGGAGGCTATTCGAGATTGGCTACCTCCGAAGAACGTTAAGGAAATCCGAAGTTTCCTCGGATTAGCGGGTTATTATCGGCGATTTGTAGAGGGATTTTCTCGAATCGCTCAACCCTTAACGAACCTTTTGCGGAAGGATAAGAAATACACGTGGTCCGACGCGTGTCAACGGAGTTTTGAGGAACTCAAGAGCCGGTTAATGTCAGCACCTGTACTTTCCTTGCCGCAGGGGACGGAAGGATTTGTGGTCTATAGTGATGCTTCCGGACAGGGTCTCGGATGTGTACTCATGCAGAACGGGAAGGTTATTGCCTATGCTTCACGACAATTGAGACCTTACGAGATTAATTATCCGACCCACGACCTGGAGCTAGCAGCCGTGGTGTTCGCTTTGAAAATTTGGCGTCATTATATTTATGGCGTTACCTGTCAGATATTCACCGATCATAAGAGCTTAAAGTATATATTTACTCAGAAGGAGTTAAATATGCGCCAGAGACGGTGGTTGGAATTAATCAAAGATTATGATATCGAGATCCTCTATCACCCGGGCAAGGCGAACGTTGTTGCCGACGCCTTGAGTCGTAAGTCCGTTCAGGAGCAGATGCTTGCCCGTTTAACAGTTCAGAAGGAGCTTCAAAGAGAATTCCTTAGACCCGAGATCGAGGTCCGCTTCAGCGAGTTCGGGCGGCTTTGTATGTTAGAGATTTCATCGTCACTCGAGGAGGAAATCCGAGAGAATCAGGGTTTGGATCCATCATTGTTGCGCATCCGAGAGGATGTGGCTCGGGAAAGCCCTGGATTTGTGGTCCACGAGGATGGACTTTTGCGTTTTAAGAATCGGTTGTGCGTATCGGAGAATGACGAGTTGAAAAACTCGATTTTGACAAGCTCATGCTACCCTTATTCTCGTTCATCCGGGTCTAGCAAGATGTACAAGGACTCAAACAAAATTACCGGTGGAGCAATATGAAGCGAGAAGTCGCAGAATTTGTTTCGAGATGCTTAACTCACAACAAGTTAAGATTGAACATCAACGCATCGTGGTATGTTGAAACCTCTTCCTATTCCCGAGTGGAAGTGGGAAGACATTTCTATGGATTTCATCACGAGTTTGCCGACGAGTCGTCGTGGCATGAACACGACCGGGTGATCGTGGACCGCTTAACCAAATCAGCTCATTTCCTTGAGATCAAGGAAACGTGGGGTCCCGAGAGACTTGCTCAACTGCTCATCAAAGAGATAGTCGATCGCACGGTACTCTAAAAGTATCGTTTCCGATCGTGACGGACGGTTTGTGTCGCATTTTTGGAAATCACCCATCGTGCTATGGGAACTCGGCTTAATCTCGATCGCTTTTCATCCTCATCGACGGACAATCGAGAGGACCATTCGGACATTAGAGGACATGTTGAGGGCATGCGTCCTCGATTGGAAAGACGATTGGGAAGCCCAACTACCATTGATCGAGTTCACGTATAATAATAGTTGGCATGCTTCGATCAAGATGGCACCTTACGAGGCCTTGTATGGTCGCCGTTGTCGATCTCCGTTGTGTTGGGACGACTTATCGAATCATTGGGCACCGAGCCCGATATGCTTATAGCCCGTGAGAAGGTAGCTTTGATCGAGTCGCTTGTTGATAGCTCGAGTCGGCGAAATCATATGCAGATAACCGCCGCCGACCATTAGAGTTCGAGGCGGTGACCACGTGTTGGTCAAGGTATCCCAGTCGTGGTATCTTCCGTTTTGGGAATAGAGGGAAGTTGAGTCCGACATAAATTGGACCTTTTGAGATTTTGGATCGAGAAGGCGAGTTAGCATATCGATAGGCATTACCTCAGGAGTTGATCCGAAATAATAATGTATTTCATGTCTCTCACCATGAAGTATGTTGCCGACCCGAGTCACATACTTCAGTTCAACGAAATCGAGATCGCCGACGATCATTCATATGAGGAACGTCCTATACGAGTTTTAGAGCGGCGAATCAAACAGTTGAGGAATAAGACGATTCCTTTGGTTAAAATTCAGTGGTCTAGACACGGAGTCGAGGAGGCTACTTGGGAAACCGAGGATAGTATGCGGGAGAGTTATCCCGAGTTGTTTGACCCTTAGTTTCGGGGACGAAACTCTTTTAAGGGGGGGTGTATGTAATACCCGGTTGTAACTCAGTAATTATCATTCAGTATTTATCATTCAGTCATTATCACTCAGTAAATTCACTCATTATTGATCATTTGTCACTCATTTTCAGTCATGGTATTCATCATTCAGAGTAATTGTATCGTGTATCAATCGTAATTCATCACTAATCTGATTGGAGTTTCGTGCCGTGTTTATCATCATTGTCATTTTCGTTGCAAGCTGTGCTTGAGGAGTAGCGCACGCTACATACCCCTTTTAGCGACGCTAATTGGGTATAGGTAGCGCACGCTACCGCTCAGCTTTAGCGCACGCTAAGGCTACCTTGGCTGCAGTCCAGAAGGCACTGGACTGCAGGTGAGAATATTTGTAGCGCACGCTACGAGTGGTAAGTAGCGCGCGCTAACGGGTGGTAGTAGCGCACGCTATATGTGTGGAGTAGCGCGCGCTAGGGGTGGATCAGGTTGAGTCCAGTGGCTACTGGACTGCACCGGGTTTATTCATAGCGCACGCTATGCATTGTTGTTAGCGTACGCAACCGATATATTAGCGCACGCTAAATAATGGTTGTAGCGCACGCTATCGAGGTTAGATCAGAGGGCAGATAGTTTTCTGGACTCCAGTACTGGGCGTCAATTATTTCGCTAGCGCACGCTAACAATGGATATTAGCGCACGCTAGTAGTATGGCCGTAGCGCACGCTACAAAGAGGTACGTAGCGCGCGCTACCGTGTTCGGACAAAGGTACCGGACTACCCAAATCACTCGTTAGCGCACGCTATGCACAAGGGCTAGCGCACGCTAACTCGGACCGAGTATAAATTGGACAGTTTAGTCAGAGTTCGTCAATTTTCATCTCATTTCATTCCTTCGGTAGTTTTGGGCGATTTCGAGCGATTCGGAGAGGATTCTTCGAGGTGTAATCATCAATCATCATCTTCAAGCTCATCTTTCGGATTGATCATCATTTCATCATCTTCATCACATCGAATCAAAGGTATTAATCTCTTGGATCTAGAATTTCGGATTTTTGGGGTTTTCCTTCCGATTTCTTCGTAAGCTTGATTATCATTGGAATATGTTAGTTATGGATTATCTAACTTGTATAAATATATTCCTACGGATTTAATGGTTATTTTCGAATTATTTCAAGAACCCTTGGGTTTGACTTCGGTTAATTGGGGATTTTCCGATTGATGTTGTTGTAATCATGAGTTATGGATTCCTAATGGATTATTGATATCCTTGAAAGTGTTTTGATGGTTTGAAATACTCATCTTGGAGTTGGGTTCGATTCATTCGTGCTCGGATATCGTTGTGTCGACGTTTGAGTCGATTATGATCGTTTTGATTTGCGTAATGATCGGATTATTGGTAATTGTGTTATTCAAGGTTGTTCGAGCGACCGATATTTCATTTAGGGCGTTGTTCGTGACGGACATTCATCATCGGTATTGTGTAAGTAAATTCTTACTCGGTTAAAAGGATATTCATTCCTTTTGTCGTTGTTCATTCATAATCATAACTCATTCATCATTGTATTAATCGTATCAAAACTCGTCATTGTCAATTAATCACCTCGGTCATAAGGAGCAGCGGTTCCGATCATTTCATTGAGCTATCATTCATTTCACCATCATTCAATCTTGGTGAGTCATTATTCATTTTCATTGTCACTTTTGTCATATTGTGGCATTCGGGTCATCTTGGCGTGCGGTTGGTATGTGTAGGATTTTCATGTCGGGCACATCATAGTCGTGTGTTGGTTGGTGGCCTCACATTGGGTGTGCACACGAGTCGATTGCTCGTGAGGCCGACAGTACAAGACCACGCGTGTTTGATCGTTGGTGGCTTGTGCGGACACATTTCCATCCGGACGTAGTGTGGCGCCATTCCTTTGAGCCGCATCGATTAGTCGATGCATATAGCATGTTTGATTGCGTATGTTTGACGGATAATTCATAATTTCGGATATATCATGATTGTGTATTTTCAACCCTTGAGGATTGTTGTTACGTATGGCGGCCGTTGGGGATGTTGTTTTTCGTGTCATGGCAAGGCTAAGGCACGGGAGAGCACGGTGACGGCGAGAGTCCCAGTGATACTAGTAGGGGGCCCGATGCATTGATCATTCATTCGATCATTTATGTTTCCTTTATTCATTCACTGCAGACATTCCGTTTGAATGCTCATTTCATTCAATGTTGTGTATTTTATCGTCACATAAAATACACATGTATTTTATTTTATCACAGGTGTTGTATAAAACTCCTCATCGGAGTAATTGATGTTGTAATGTGGTTCGGTACTACATTTACTGTGTAATTCATTCATTCTCATTCGCCTGGTGGGTCCCAATCGGGGTCCACGGACTGTAATATCCGCCTAGTTTGGGGTGTTACAGGTCGGTTGTCTTCGGTCTTCGTCATACCCAAAATAATACTTCCATCATTGAAAAATGCATCCTATACAAATTTTCTAGTAAAAATAAATAGGCTAAAAACGGCCTTTACAACCCAATCGAATCGAACAAATCAAAAACTAAGTCCACGAGCTATATCACCATCACATAAGGATTCCATACAACATGTAATGGCAACGAAATTAAACAATTAATTTTAATATAAATTAATCTAATTAATCTATAAAATTAATCTATTCAATTTCTACTATATTAATCCAATTAATATAAAGTGGCATTAAAATTAAATAATCAATTAATATATTAATCCAATCAATATAAAATTAATCTATTCAATTTTAATGGTATTAATCAAATTAATACTAATAATCATCATTTTAATTCGTTCGAAGTAATCCGGCCAAAAATAATATTCTCGTTTAATTTATTTCCCTTAACTCAAAAATATTCCAAATATTAATTTAGTCAAATTAAAATCCAATTTAAATTTTGGGAAATAATTACAACAAAATATAAACTTAAAACGGAGTCCCGGATAATCCGGTTTTAGGCCCAGCCCGCGGCCCGATTCAAAATCGGGCCAAAAACCCGAGGGCTGCCTGGCCGAGCCACTGCTCGGCAGGCTGGCCGATCATTCTCGGCCGCTGTGGCCGAGACATGGCCGATCACGGCCGAGCATGCTCGACAGCCTGGGCAGGCAGCCCAGGCAGTGCTGCCAGCACCCTGCCGACAGCACCGTTTCTTCGTTTTTCGGCCCGTTTCCAAAAACGTGATGCTACAACGAACAATTTAAAATCTAAAATTATTCCAAATATGATTCTAAATCATAATCATCATCCAAAAGCATTCAAAATGCACAAATAATCGTATATACGATATCATTGACCTCGCTCCGATACCACTGTTGGGATTCCGAAAATAAAACAAAATACGCAGCGGAAATAAAAACGAATCCCAAACAGGATCGATCAAGTAACGTATATACGAAAAAAAAAAATACATACAAAGGTAAAGATTCATACCCTTGAAGCCTTTGAAATAAATCTTCGTAAAGTGTAGACGATGATCACGATCCCGTCCCGAACACGAAATCCCTTCGTTCCAAGCACCGAAAATTCGAAGCCTCTACTTCACACGCGTCGGAAGTTGCCCGGAAAAATCTACAACACTCCGTTCTATGAAGAACACGGCTAGGAAGTATTGTAGGAATTTTTTCTCTCTTAATTTTTCTTACTTCTTTTCACCTCAAAGATGAACAAAATGAAGAAGGAAAATTTTTCTCTCTCCTCACTTAAGAAAACTCACGGCAGGCTGATATCTCATGAAATGAGTATGTTGTAAGTTTGTTGTTATCTCATCTCATTATATATAATGTAATGATATATATATTATAAAGGAATAATTATTCCTTTACAACTATCATTCACAATTATGTGGGAATCTCAACTCTAAGTGAGTTCCCACACACATGCAAGATCATGCCATGCCATGAGGAGTGGGTGGCCACAAGGAAGTTTCCTAGAAAACGAGCCGAGCCACTCGGCTCGTGTACCGGACGTTCGTCAAACGACTCCGTTAAATACACTCCTTTTAATCATCAATGTATTTATATTAATTAATTAATCTAATTAATTAATTATATCAAATACAAATATATATATTTCTCTAAGAAATATAATTTATGAATTAAATTAATTACCCGGTAACTTAATTTAAATTAATAAGACCGATATTTGATTTATCCAATAAATCATAATTAGATATCCAATATCTAATATTAATAGAGAGATAATAAATTCACATTTATCCGTCAACGCTCCTGATGCGCGACTCCGTAGGTCCGTCTCAGCCGGCATTGGGAGGAACCAATGAGTGCGGGCAGCACTTAGCCAGCCTAGCGGGCCGCACTGTAAACCCCGACTGAGAACGAATGAAGGGATCATTCCAGAACCATTATGTCGTGAATACTATATACGTATAGACCCTTCATCAGATGTCCCGGTCAAGTCTTCGGGTCACGGTAAAGTCAAACCCTACTGTTGACTAAACTCTATACATGTGTTAATGCAAATCAAGACCGATTGATTAATAGTGTATCTAATACGACTATATCAGAATGCTTTGGCCAAAGACTTATGATCTTATTTGCCATTAACCGTATAGGACATTCGCCTGCTCACTAACAGGAGATAGAATCCTTTCTTGGCGTACGGTAAAGGCGCTACCGCCCGTATAGTCCGCACTTCGAGGTCGACTCAAGAATTAAGCAAATGAGTCTAACTACTCTAATGACAAACTAAACGTCACAGGCACATCTTCTCGAACCCTCAAGTCAAAGGTCCACGTATACTATCACAACCTTTCGATTCGTCATCGACTCTCAGAGTGAATACGTGTGGTAGATCGAGTATGAGTCATGTTCGAGTATACTGGCCCCACCAATATACTAATAACAATGCTATCAAGACGTGCACACGTCCTAGCATCAGTTATACAAGTCATATTAAAACTTAATGCCCATTTTAAGTTTATTGACTTGCGAACAATTTACGTAAATAAACTTTAAACACTTCCAGTACATTTTCTCTTATCCCATAACGAGAATGGAATGTTCGATTTATTTACATGGACTTCACTTCAATGTTTACCAAGTCAAGAATGCAATTGAAATACAATAAACAGTGAATGAATCATATTGCCTTTTTATTAATTATTCCATAATTACAAGTATAATGCCCTTACTCTCTCATCCCCTGAGTGGCATTCGAGGGCATATTCCTAACATGAAGTTCCTTTGGATTTGAATTTAAGGTTTATGAGTTTCCTACAAGACTAGGCTCATGAAGTTCCTTTGGATTCCGATTAAAGGTTCAAGAGGTTCCTAGAGACTAGGCTCATGAAATTCCATTCGATTAGGATTAAAGGTTCATTAGGTTCCTAGAAGACTAGGCTCATGTAGTTCCTTCAAATTCGGATTAAAGGTTCATGAGATTCCTAAAGGACAAGGCTCATGAAGTTCCTTTGGATTCATATTTAAGGTACATGAGTTTTCTAGAGGACTGGGCTCATGAAGTTCCATTGGATTTGAATTTAAGGTTCATGAGGTTTCTAGAAGACTAGGCTCATGAAGTTCCCTTGGATTCGAATTAAAGGTTCATGAGGTTCCAAGAGGACTAGGCTTATGAAGTTCCATTGGATTTGGATTTAAGTTTCATGAAATTCCAAGAACACTAGGCTGTTGAAGTTCCTTTGGATTCAGATTAAAGGTTCATGAGGTTCCTCGAGGACTACGATCATGAAGTCCCTTTATATTCGGATTAAAGGTTCATGAGTTACCTAAAGGACTAGGCTCATGAAGTTCCTCCATTGGATTTGGATTTAAGGTTCATGAGGTTCTTAGAAGACTAGGCTCATGAAGTTCCTTTGAATTTTTATTTAAGATTCATGAGGTTCATAGAGGACTAGGCTCATGAAGTTCCTTTGGATTTGGATTTAAAGTTCATGAGGTTCATAGAGGACTTGGCTTATGAAGTTCCATTGGATTTGGATATACGGTTCATGAGGTTCCTAGAGGACTAGGCTCATGAAGTTGCATTAGATTTGAATTTAAGGTTCATAAGGTTCCTAGAAGACTAGACTCATGAAGTTTCTTTGGATTCGGATTAAAGATTCATGAGGTTCTAAGAGGACTAGGCTCATAAAGTTCTATTGGATTTGGATTTAAGGTTCATGAGATTAGAAAAGACTAGGCTCATGACGTTCCTTTGGATTGATTAAAGGTTCATGAGGTTTTTAGAGGACTAGGATCATGAAGTCCCTTTATATTTGGATTAAAGGTTCATGAGTTTCCTAAAGGACTAGGCTCATGAAGTTCCTCCATTGGATTGGAATTTTAGGTTTCCGAGGTTCCTAGAGGACTAGGCTCATAAAGTTCCATTGGATTTGGATTTAAGTTTCATGACGTTCCTAGAAGGCTAGGCTCATGAAGTTCCTTTGAATTTTGATTTAAGATTCATAAGGTTCATAGAGGACTAGGCTCATGAAGTTCCTTTGGATTCGGATTAAAGGTTCATGAGGTTCCAAGAGTACTAGGCTCATGAAGTTCCATTAGATTTGGATTTAAGGTTCATGAGATTCCTAGAAGACTAGGCTCATGAAGTTCCTCAATTGGATTTTAATTTAAGGTTCCCGAGATTCCTGGAGGACTAGGCTCATGAAGTTCCATTGGATTTGAATTTAAGGTTTATGAGGTTCTTAGAAGACTAGGCTCATGAAGTTCCTTTGGATTCGGATTAAAGGTTCATGAGGTTCCTAGAGACTATGATCATGAAGTTCCTTTGGATTCGGATTAAAGGTTCATGAGGTTCCTAGAGGACTAGTATCATGAAGTCCTTTTATATTCGGATTAAAGGTTCATGAGTTTCCTAAAGGACTAGGCTCATAAGTTCCTCCATTGGATTTGAATTTAAGGTTCCCGAGGTTCATAGATAACTAGGCTCATGAAGTTCCATTGGATTTGGATTTAAGGTTCATGAGGTTCCTAAAAGGCTAGGCTCATGAAGTTTCTTTGAATTTTGATTTAAGATTCATGAGGTTCAAAGAGGACTGAAGTTCCATTGGATTTGGATTTAAGGTTCATGAGGTTCACCGAGGACTAGGCTCATGCAGTTCCATTGGATTTGGATTTAAGGTTCATGAGGTTCCTAGAGGACTAGTATCAAGAAGTTCCATTAGATTTGAATTTACGGTTCATGAGATTCCTAGAAGACTAGGCTCATGAAGTTCTTTTGGATTCGGATTAAAAGTTCATCAGGTTCCAAGAGGACTAGGCTCATGAAGTTCCAATGGATTTGGATTTAAGGTTCATGAGATTCCTAGAAGATTATGCTCTTGAAGTTCCTTTGGATTCGGATTAAAGGTTCATCAGGTTCCTAGAGGACTGGGATCATGAAGTCCCTTTATATTCGGATTAAAGGTTCATGAGTTTCTTAAAGGATTAGGCTCATGAAGTTCCTCCATTGGATTTGAATTTAAGGTTCCCGAGGTTCCTAGAGGACTAGGCTCATGAAGTTCCATTGGATTTGGATTTAAGGTTCATGAGTTTCTTATAGGACTAGGCTCATGAAGTTCTTTTGGATTTGAATTAAGGTTTATGAGTTTCCTAGAACACTAGGCTCATGAAGTTCCTTTGGATTCCGATTAAAGGTTCATGAGGTTCCTAGAGACTAGGCTCATGAAGTTCCATTGGATTAGGACTAAAGGTTCATGAGGTTCCTAGAAGACTAGGCTCATGTAGTTCCTTGATTCGGATTAAAGGTTCATGAGGTTCCTAGAGGACTAGGCTCATGAAGTTCCTTTGGATTCATATTTAAGGTACATGAGTTTCCTAGAGGAATTTGGGATCATGAAGTTCCATTGGATTTGAATTTAAGGTTCATGAGGTTCCTAGAAGATTAGGCTCATGAAGTTCCCTTGGATTCGAATTAAAGGTTAATGAGGTTCCAAGAGGACTAGGCTTATGAAGTTCCATTGGATTTGGATTTAAGTTTCATGAGATTCCTAGAACACTAGGCTCATGAAGTTCCTTTGGATTGATTAAAGGTTCATGAGGTTCCTAGAGGACTAGGATCATGAAGTCCCTTTATATTCGGATTAAAGGTTCATGAGTTTCCTAAATGACTAGGCTCATGAAGTTCCTCCATTGGATTTGGATTTAAGGTTCATGAGGTTCCTAGAAGGCTAGGCTCATGAAGTTCCTTTTAATTTTGATTTAAGATTCACGAGGTTCATAGAGGACTAGGCTCATGAAGTTCATTTGGATTTGGATTTAAGGTTCATGAGGTTCATAGAGGACTAGGCTCATGAAGTTCCATTGGATTTGGATATAAGGTTCATGAGGTTCCTAGAGGACTAGGCTCATGAAGTTCCATTAGATTTGAATTTAAGGTTCATGAGGTTCCTGAAGACTAGGCTCATGAAGTTCCTTTGGATTCGGATTAAAGATTCATGAGGTTCCAAGAGGACTAGGCTCATAAAGTTCCATTGGATTTAGATTTAAGGTTCATGAGATTCCGAGAAGACTAGGGTCATGATGTTCCTTTGGATTGATTAAAGGTTCATGAGGTTCCTAGAGGACTAGGATCATGAAGTCCATTTATATTCGGATTAAAGGTTCATGAGTTTCCTAAAGGACTAGGCTCATGAATTTCCTTTGGATTTAGATTTAAAGTTCATGAGGTTCCTAGAGGACTAGTCTCATGAAGTTCCTTTGTATTTGGATTTAAAGTTCATGAGGTTCCTAGAGGACTAGTCTCATGAAGTTCCTTTGTATTTGGATTTAAAGTTCATGAGATTCCTAGACGACTAGGCTCATTAAAGGTTCATCAGGTTCTGAGAATTTGGGATCATGAAGTCCCTTTATATTCGGATTAAAGGTTCATGAGTTTCTTAAAGGACTAGGCTCATGAGGTTCCTCCATTGGATTTGAATTTAAGGTTCAGAGGTTCCTTGAGGACTAGGCTCGTGAAGATCCATTGGATTTGGATGTAAGGTTCATGAGTTTCTTATAGGACTAGGCTCATGAAGTTCCTTTGGATTTGAATTTAAGGTTTATGAGTTTCCTAGAAGACTAGGCTCATGAAGTTCCTTTGGATTCCGATTAAAGTTTCAAGAGGTTCCTAGAGACTAGGCTCATGAAATTCCATTGGATTAGGATTAAAGGTTCATGAGGTTCCTGAAGACTAGGCTCATGTACTTCCTTCAGATTGATTAAAGGTTCATGAGGTTCCTAAAGGACAAGGCTCATGAAGTTCCTTTGGATTCATATTTAAGGTACATGAGTTTCCTAGAGGACTGGGCTCATGAATTTCCATTGGATTTGAATTTAAGGTTCATGAGGTTTCTAGAAGACTAGGCTCATGAAGTTCCCTTGGATTCGAATTAAAGGTTCATGAGGTTCCAAGAGGACTAGGCTAATGAAGTTCCATTGGATTTGGATTTAAGTTTCATGAGATTCCTAGAACACTAGGCTCATGAAGTTCCTTTGGATTGATTAAAGGTTCATGAGGTTCCTAGAGGACTAGGATCATGAAGTCCCTTTAGATTCGGATTAAAGGTTCATGAGTTTCCTAAATGACTAGGCTCATGAAGTTCCTCCATTGGATTTGGATTTAAGGTTCATGAGGTTCCTAGAAGGCTAGGCTCATGAAGTTCCTTTTAATTTTGATTTAAGATTCATGAGGTTCATAGAGGACTAGGCTCATGAAGTTCATTTGGATTTGGATTTAAGGTTCATGAGGATCATAGAGGACTAGGCTCATGAAGTTCCATTGGATTTGGATATAAGGTTCATGAGGTTCCCAGAGGACTAGGCTCATGAAGTTCCATTAGATTTGAATTTAAGGTTCATGAGGTTCCTAGAAGACTAGGCTCATGAAGTTCTTTTGGATTCGGATTAAAGATTCATGAGGTTCCAAGAGGACTAGGCTCATAAAGTTCCATTGGATTTGGATTTAAGGTTCATGAGATTCCGAGAAGACTATGGTCATGATGTTCCTTTGGATTCAGATTAAAGGTTCATGAGGTTCCTAGAGGACTAGGATCATGAAGTCCATTTATATTCGGATTAAAGGTTCATGAGTTTCCTAAAGGACTAGGCTCATGAATTTCCTTTGGATTTAGATTTAAAGTTCATGAGGTTCCTAGAGGACTAGTCTAATGAAGTTCCTTTGTATTTGGATTTAAAGTTCATGAGGTTCCTAGAGGACTAGTCTCATGAAGTTCCTTTGTATTTGGATTTAAAGTTCATGAGATTCCTAGAGGACTAGGCTCATTAAAGGTTCATCAGGTTCCTTCAGGACTGGGATCATGAAGTCCCTTTATATTCGGATTAAAGGTTCATGAGTTTCTTAAAGGACTAGGCTCATGAAGTTCCTCCATTGGATTTGAATTTCAGGTTCCCGAGGTTCCTTGAGGACTAGGCTCGTGAAGATCCATTGGATTTGGATTTAAGGTTCATGAGTTTCTTATAGGACTCGGCTCATGAAGTTCCTTTGGATTTGAATTTAAGGTTTATGAGTTTCCTAGAAGACTAGGCTCATGAAGTTTCTTTGGATTCCGATTAAAGGTTCAAGAGGTTCCTAGAAACTAGGCTCATGAAATTCCATTGGATTAGGATTAAAGGTTCATTAGGTTCCTAGAAGACTAGGCTCATGTAGTTCCTTCAAATTCGGATTAAAGGTTCATGAGGTTCCTAAAGGACAAGGCTCATGAAGTTCCTTTGGATTCATATTTAAGGTACATGAGTTTTCTAGAGGACTGGGCTCATGAAGTTCCATTAGATTTGAATTTAAGGTTCATGAGGTTTCTAGAAGACTAGGTTCATGAAGTTCCCTTGGATTCGAATTAAAGGTTCATGAGGTTCCAAGAGGACTAGGCTTATGAAGTTCCATTGGATTTGGATTTAAGTTTCATGAGATTCCAAGAACACTAGGCTCTTGAAGTTCCTTTGGATTTAGATTAAAGGTTCATGAGGTTCCTCGAGGACTACGATCATGAAGTCCCTTTATATTCGGATTAAAGGTTCATGAGTTTCCTAAAGGACTAGGCTCATGAAGTTCCTCCATTGGATTTGGATTTAAGGTTCATGAGGTTCCTAGAAGACTAGGCTCATGAAGTTCCTTTGAATTTTGATTTAAGATTCATGAGTTCATAGAGGACTAGGCTCATGAAGTTCCTTTGGATTTAGATTTAAAGTTCATGAGGTTCATATAGGACTTGGCTTATGAAGTTCCATTGGATTGGATATACGGTTCATGAGGTTCCTAGAGGACTAGGCTCATGAAGTTGCATTAGATTTGAATTTAAGGTTCATAAGGTTCCTAGAAGACTAGGATCATGAATTTTCTTTGGATTCGGATTAAAGATTCATGAGCTTCTAAGAGGACTAGGCTCATAAAGTTCTATTGGATTTGGATTTAAGGTTCATGAGATTCCGAAAAGACTAGGCTCATGACGTTCCTTTGGATTCAGATTAAAGGTTAATGAGGTTTTTAGAGGACTAGGATCATGAAGTCCCTTTATATTCGGATTAAAGGTTCATGAGTTTCCTAAAGGACTAGGCTCATGAAGTTCCTCCATTGGATTGGAATTTTAGGTTCCCGAGGTTCCTAGAGGACTAGGCTCATAAAGTTCCATTGGATTTGGATTTAAGTTTCATGACATTCCTAGAAGGCTAGGCTCATGAAGTTCCTTTGAATTTTGATTTAAGATTCATGAGGTTCATAGAGGACTAGGCTCATGAAGTTCCTTTGGATTCGGATTAAAGGTTCATGAGGTTCCAAGAGTACTAGGCTCATGAAGTTCCATTAGATTTGGATTTAAGGTTCATGAGATTCCTAGAAGACTAGGCTCATGAAGTTCCTTTGGATACGGATTAAAGGTTCATGAGGTTCCTAGAGGACTAGGATCATGAAGTTCCTTTATATTAGGATTAAAGGTTCATGAGTTTCCTAAAGGACTAGGCTCGTGAAGTTCCTCAATTGGATTTTAATTTAAGGTTCCCGAGATTCCTGGAGGACTAGGATCATGAAGTTCCATTGGATTTGAATTTAAGGTTTATGAGGTTCTTAGAAGACTAGGCTCATGAAGTTCCTTTGGATTCGGATTAAAGGTTCATGAGGTTCCTAGAGACTATGATCATGAAGTTCCTTTGGATTCGGATTAAAGGTTCATGAGGTTCCTAGAGGACTAGGATCATGAAGTCCTTTTATATTCGGATTAAAGGTTCATGAGTTTCCTAAAGGACTAAGCTCATAAGTTCCTCCATTGGATTTTAATTTAAGGTTCCCGAGGTTCCCAGATAACTAGGCTCATGAAGTTCCATTGGATTTGGATTTAAGGTTCATGAGGTTCCTAGAAGGCTAGACTCATGAAGTTCCTTTGAATTTTGATTTAAGTTTCATGAGGTTCAAAGAGGACTGAAGTTCCATTGGATTTGGATTTAAGGTTCATGAGGTTCACAGAGGACTAGGCTCATGCAGTTCCATTGGATTTGGATTTAAGGTTCATGAGGTTCCTAGAGGACTAGTATCATGAAGTTCCATTAGATTTGAATTTACGGTTCATGAGATTCCTAGAAGACTAGGCTCATGAAGTTCTTTTGGATTCGGATTAAAAGTTCATCAGGTTCCTAGAGGACTGGGATCATGAAGTCCCTTTATATTCGGATTAAAGGTTCATGAGTTTCTTAAAGGATTAGGCTCATGAAGTTCCTCCATTGGATTTGAATTTAAGGTTCCCGAGGTTCCTAGAGGCCTAGGCTCATGAAGTTCCATTGGATTTGGATTTAAGGTTCATGAGTTTCTTATAGGACTAGGCTCATGAAGTTCCTTTGGATTTGAATTAAGGTTTATGAGTTTCCTAGAACACTAGGCTCATGAAGTTCTTTTGGATTCCGATTAAAGGTTCATGAGGTTCCTAGAGACTAGGCTCATGAAGTTCCATTGAATTAGGACTAAAGGTTCATGAGGTTCCTAGAAGACTAGGCTCATGTAGTTCCTTCAGATTCGGATTAAAGGTTCATGAGGTTCCTAGAGGACTAGGCTCATGAAGTTCCTTTGGATTCATATTTAAGGTACATGAGTTTCCTAGAGGACTGGGCTCATGAAGTTCCATTAGATTTGAATTTAAGGTTCATGAGGTTTCTAGAAGACTAGGCTCATGAAGTTCCCTTGGATTCGAATTAAAGGTTCATGAGGTTCCAAGAGGACTAGGCTTATGAAGTTCCATTGGATTTGGATTTAAGTTTCATGAGATTCCAAGAACACTAGGCTCTTGAAGTTCCTTTGGATTTAGATTAAAGGTTCATGAGGTTCCTCGAGGACTACGATCATGAAGTCCCTTTATATTCGGATTAAAGGTTCATGAGTTTCCTAAAGGACTAGGCTCATGAAGTTCCTCCATTGGATTTGGATTTAAGGTTCATGAGGTTCCTAGAAGACTAGGCTCATGAAGTTCCTTTGAATTTTGATTTAAGATTCATGAGTTCATAGAGGACTAGGCTCATGAAGTTCCTTTGGATTTAGATTTAAAGTTCATGAGGTTCATATAGGACTTGGCTTATGAAGTTCCATTGGATTGGATATACGGTTCATGAGGTTCCTAGAGGACTAGGCTCATGAAGTTGCATTAGATTTGAATTTAAGGTTCATAAGGTTCTGAAGACTAGGATCATGAATTTTCTTTGGATTCGGATTAAAGATTCATGAGCTTCTAAGAGGACTAGGCTCATAAAGTTCTATTGGATTTGGATTTAAGGTTCATGAGATTCCGAAAAGACTAGGCTCATGACGTTCCTTTGGATTCAGATTAAAGGTTAATGAGGTTTTTAGAGGACTAGGATCATGAAGTCCCTTTATATTCGGATTAAAGGTTCATGAGTTTCCTAAAGGACTAGGCTCATGAAGTTCCTCCATTGGATTGGAATTTTAGGTTCCCGAGGTTCCTAGAGGACTAGGCTCATAAAGTTCCATTGGATTTGGATTTAAGTTTCATGACGTTCCTAGAAGGCTAGGCTCATGAAGTTCCTTTGAATTTTGATTTAAGATTCATGAGGTTCATAGAGGACTAGGCTCATGAAGTTCCTTTGGATTCGGATTAAAGGTTCATGAGGTTCCAAGAGTACTAGGCTCATGAAGTTCCATTAGATTTGGATTTAAGGTTCATGAGATTCCTAGAAGACTAGGCTCATGAAGTTCCTTTGGATACGGATTAAAGGTTCATGAGGTTCCTAGAGGACTAGGATCATGAAGTTCCTTTATATTAGGATTAAAGGTTCATGAGTTTCCTAAAGGACTAGGCTCGTGAAGTTCCTCAATTGGATTTTAATTTAAGGTTCGAGATTCTGGAGGACTAGGATCATGAAGTTCCATTGGATTTGAATTTAAGGTTTATGAGGTTCTTAGAAGACTAGGCTCATGAAGTTCCTTTGGATTCGGATTAAAGGTTCATGAGGTTCCTAGAGACTATGATCATGAAGTTCCTTTGGATTCGGATTAAAGGTTCATGAGGTTCCTAGAGGACTAGGATCATGAAGTCCTTTTATATTCGGATTAAAGGTTCATGAGTTTCCTAAAGGACTAAGCTCATAAGTTCCTCCATTGGATTTTAATTTAAGGTTCAGGGTTCCCAGATAACTAGGCTCATGAAGTTCCATTGGATTTGGATTTAAGGTTCATGAGGTTCCTAGAAGGCTAGACTCATGAAGTTCCTTTGAATTTTGATTTAAGTTTCATGAGGTTCAAAGAGGACTGAAGTTCCATTGGATTTGGATTTAAGGTTCATGAGGTTCACAGAGGACTAGGCTCATGCAGTTCCATTGGATTTGGATTTAAGGTTCATGAGGTTCCTAGAGGACTAGTATCATGAAGTTCCATTAGATTTGAATTTACGGTTCATGAGATTCCTAGAAGACTAGGCTCATGAAGTTCTTTTGGATTCGGATTAAAAGTTCATCAGGTTCCTAGAGGACTGGGATCATGAAGTCCCTTTATATTCGGATTAAAGGTTCATGAGTTTCTTAAAGGATTAGGCTCATGAAGTTCCTCCATTGGATTTGAATTTAAGGTTCCCGAGGTTCCTAGAGGCCTAGGCTCATGAAGTTCCATTGGATTTGGATTTAAGGTTCATGAGTTTCTTATAGGACTAGGCTCATGAAGTTCCTTTGGATTTGAATTAAGGTTTATGAGTTTCCTAGAACACTAGGCTCATGAAGTTCTTTTGGATTCCGATTAAAGGTTCATGAGGTTCCTAGAGACTAGGCTCATGAAGTTCCATTGAATTAGGACTAAAGGTTCATGAGGTTCCTAGAAGACTAGGCTCATGTAGTTCCTTCAGATTCGGATTAAAGGTTCATGAGGTTCCTAGAGGACTAGGCTCATGAAGTTCCTTTGGATTCATATTTAAGGTACATGAGTTTCCTAGAGGACTGGGATCATGAAGTTCCATTGGATTTGAATTTAAGGTTCATGAGGTTCCTAGAAGATTAGGCTCATGAAGTTCCCTTGGATTCGAATTAAAGGTTAATGAGGTTCCAAGAGGACTAGGCTTATGAACTTCCATTGGATTTTGATTTAAGTTTCATGAGATTCCTAGAACACTAGGCTCATGAAGTTCCTTTGGATTCAGATTAAAGGTTCATGAGGTTCCTAGAGGACTAGGATCATGAAGTCCCTTTATATTCGGATTAAAGGTTCATGAGTTTCCTAAATGACTAGGCTCATGAAGTTCCTCCATTGGATTTTGATTTAAGGTTCATGAGGTTCCTAGAAGGCTAGGCTCATGAAGTTCCTTTTAATTTTGATTTAAGATTCATGAGGTTCATAGAGGACTAGACTCATGAAGTTCATTTGGATTTGGATTTAAGGTTCATGAGGTTCATAGAGGACTAGGCTCATGAAGTTCCATTGGATTTGGATATAAGGTTCATGAGGTTCCTAGAGGACTAGGCTCATGAAGTTCCATTAGATTTGAATTTAAGGTTCATGAGGTTCCTAGAAGACTAGGCTCATGAAGTTCATTTGGATTCGGATTAAAGATTCATGAGGTTCCAAGAGGACTAGGCTCATAAAGTTCCATTGGATTTGGATTTAAGGTTCATGAGATTCCGAGAAGACTAGGGTCATGATGTTCCTTTGGATTCAGATTAAAGGTTCATGAGGTTCCTAGAGGACTAGGATCATGAAGTCCATTTATATTCGGATTAAAGGTTCATCAGTTTCCTAAAGGACTAGGCTCATGAATTTCCTTTGGATTTAGATTTAAAGTTCATGAGGTTCCTAGAGGACTAGTCTCATGAAGTTCCTTTGTATTTGGATTTAAAGTTCATGAGGTTCCTAGAGGACTAGTCTCATGAAGTTCCTTTGTATTTAGATTTAAAGTTCATGAGATTCCTAGAGGACTAGGCTCATTAAAGGTTCATCAGGTTCCTAGAGGACTGGGATCATGAAGTCCCTTTATATTCGGATTAAAGGTTCATGAGTTTCTTAAAGGACTAGGCTCATGAAGTTCCTCCATTGGATTTGAATTTAAGGTTCCCGAGGTTCCTTGAGGACTAGGCTCGTGAAGATCCATTGGATTTGGATTTAAGGTTCATGAGTTTCTTATAGGACTAGGATCATGAAGTTCCTTTGGATTTGAATTTAAGGTTTATGAGTTTCCTAGAAGACTAGGCTCATGAAGTTCCTTTGGATTCCGATTAAAGGTTCATGAGGTTTTTAGAGGACTAGGATCATGAAGTCCCTTTATATTCGGATTAAAGGTTCATGAGTTTCCTAAAGGACTAGGCTCATGAAGTTCCTCCATTGGATTGGAATTTTAGGTTCTCGAGGTTCCTAGAGGACTAGGCTCATAAAGTTCCATTGGATTTGGATTTAAGTTTCATGACGTTCCTAGAAGGCTAAGCTCATGAAGTTCCTTTGAATTTTGATTTAAGATTCATGAGGTTCATAGAGGACTAGGCTCATGAAGTTCCTTTGGATTCGGATTAAAGGTTCATGAGGTTCCTATAGACTATGATCATGAAGTTCCTTTGGATTCGGATTAAAGGTTCATGAGGTTCCAAGAGTACTAGGCTCATGAAGTTCCATTAGATTTGGATTTAAGGTTCATGAGATTCCTAGAAGACTAGGCTCATGAAGTTCCTTTGGATACGGATTAAAGGTTCATGAGGTTCCTAGAGGACTAGGATCATGAAGTTCCTTTATATTAGGATTAAAGGTTCATGAGTTTCCTAAAGGACTAGGCTCGTGAAGTTCCTCAATTGGATTTTAATTTAAGGTTCTCGAGATTCATGGAGGACTAGGCTCATGAAGTTCCATTTTGAATTTAAGGTTTATGAGGTTCTTAGAAGACTAGGCTCATGAAGTTCCTTTGGATTCGGATTAAAGGTTCATGAGGTTCCTAGAGACTATGATCATGAAGTTCCTTTGGATTCGGATTAAAGGTTCATGAGGTTCCTAGAGGACTAGGATCATGAAGTCCCTTTATATTCGGATTAAAGGTTCATGAGTTTCCTAAAGGACTAGGCTCATAAGTTCCTCCATTGGATTTGAATTTAAGGTTCCCGAGGTTCCTAGATAACTAGGCTCATGAAGTTCCATTGGATTTGGATTTAAGGTTCATGAGGTTCCTAGAAGGCTAGACTCATGAAGTTCCTTTCAATTTTGATTTAAGATTCATGAGGTTCAAAGAGGACTGAAGTTCCATTTGATTTGGATTTAAGGTGCATGAGGTTCACAGAGGACTAGGCTCATGCAGTTCCATTGGATTTGGATTTAAAGTTCATGAGGTTCCTAGAGGACTAGTATCATGAAGTTCCATTAGATTTGAATTTACGGTTCATGAGATTCCTAGAAGACTAGGCTCATGAAGTTCTTTTGGATTCGGATTAAAAGTTCATCAGGTTCCAAGAGGACTAGGCTCATGAAGTTCCAATGGATTTGTATTTAAGGTTCATGAGATTCCTAGAAGATTATGCTCTTGAAGTTCCTTTGGATTCGGATTAAAGGTTCATCAGGTTCCTAGAGGACTGGGATCATGAAGTTCCTTTATATTGGGATTAAAGGTTCATGAGTTTCCTAAAGGACTAGGCTCGTGAAGTTCCTCAATTGGATTTTAATTTAAGGTTCTCGAGATTCCTGGAGGACTAGGCTCATGAAGTTCCATTGGATTTGAATTTAAGGTTTATGAGGTTCTTAGAAGACTAGGCTCATGAAGTTCCTTTGGATTCGGATTAAAGGTTCATGAGGTTCCTAGAGACTATGATCATGAAGTTCCTTTGGATTCGGATTAAAGGTTCATGAGGTTCCTAGAGGACTAGGATCATGAAGTCCTTTTATATTCGGATTAAAGGTTCATGAGTTTCCTAAAGGACTAGGCTCATAAGTTCCTCCATTGGATTTGAATTTAAGGTTCCCGAGGTTCCTAGATAACTAGGCTCATGAAGTTCCATTGGATTTGGATTTAAGGTTCATGAGGTTCCTAGAAGGCTAGACTCATGAAGTTCCTTTGAATTTTGATTTAAGATTCATGAGGTTCAAAGAGGACTGAAGTTCCATTTGATTTGGATTTAAGGTTCATGCGGTTCACAGAGGACTAGGCTCATGCAGTTCCATTGGATTTGGATTTAAAGTTCATGAGGTTCCTAGAGGACTAGTATCATGAAGTTCCATTAGATTTGAATTTACGGTTCATGAGATTCCTAGAAGACTAGGCTCATGAAGTTCTTTTGGATTCGGATTAAAAGTTCATCAGGTTCCAAGAGGACTAGGCTCATGAAGTTCCAATGGATTTGTATTTAAGGTTCATGAGATTGATAGAAGATTATGCTCTTGAAGTTCCTTTGGATTCGGATTAAAGGTTCATCAGGTTCCTAGAGGACTGGGATCATGAAGTCCCTTTATATTCGGATTAAAGGTTCATGAGTTTCTTAAAGGATTAGGCTCATGAAGTTCCTCCATTGGATTTGAATTTAAGGTTCCCGAGGTTCCTAGAGGACTAGGCTCATGAAGTTCCTTTGGATTTGGATTTAAGGTTCATGAGTTTCTTATAGGACTAGGCTCATGAAGTTCCTTTGGATTTGAATTAAGGTTTATGAGTTTCCTAGAACACTAGGCTCATGAAGTTCCTTTGGATTCCGATTAAAGGTTCATGAGGTTCCTAGAGACTAGGCTCATGAAGTTCCATTGGATTAGGACTAAAGGTTCATGAGGTTCCTAGAAGACTAGGCTCATGTAGTTCCTTCAGATTCGGATTAAAGGTTCATGAGGTTCCTAGAGGACTAGGCTCATGAAGTTCCTTTGGATTCATATTTAAGGTACATGAGTTTCCTAGAGGACTGGGATCATGAAGTTCCATTGGATTTGAATTTAAGGTTCACGAGGTTCCTAGAAGATTAGGCTCATGAAGTTCCCTTGGATTCGAATTAAAGGTTAATGAGGTTCCAAGAGGACTAGGCTTATGAAGTTCCATTGGATTTGGATTTAAGTTTCATGAGATTCCTAGAACACTAGGCTCATGAAGTTCCTTTGGATTCAGATTAAAGGTTCATGAGGTTCGTAGAGGACTAGGATCATGAAGTCCCTTTATATTCGGATTAAAGGTTCATGAGTTTCCTAAATGACTAGGCTCATGAAGTTCCTCCATTGGATTTGGATTTAAGGTTCATGAGGTTCCTAGAAGGCTAGGCTCATGAAGTTCCTTTTAATTTTTATTTAAGATTCATGAGGTTCATAGAGGACTAGGCTCATGAAGTTCATTTGGATTTGGATTTAAGGTTCATGAGGTTCATAGAGGACTAGGCTCATGAAGTTCCATTGGATTTGGATATAAGGTTCATGAGGTTCCTAGAGGACTAGGCTCATGAAATTCCATTAGATTTGAATTTAAGGTTCATGAGGTTCCTAGAAGACTAGGCTCATGAAGTTCCTTTGGATTCGGATTAAAGATTCATGAGGTTCCAAGAGGACTAGGCTCATAAAGTTCCATTGGATTTGGATTTAAGGTTCATGAGATTCCGAGAAGACTAGGGTCATGATGTTCCTTTGGATTCAGATTAAAGGTTCATGAGGTTCCTAGTGGACTAGGATCATGAAGTCCATTTATATTCGGATTAAAGGTTCATCAGTTTCCTAAAGGACTAGGCTCATGAATTTCCTTTGTATTTGGATTTAAAGTTCATGAGGTTCCTAGAGGACTAGTCTCATGAAGTTCCTTTGTATTTAGATTTAAAGTTCATGAGATTCCTAGAGGACTAGGCTCATTAAAGGTTCATCAGGTTCCTAGAGGACTGGGATCATGAAGTCCCTTTATATTCGGATTAAAGGTTCATGAGTTTCTTAAAGGACTAGGCTCATGAAGTTCCTCCATTGGATTTGAATTTAAGGTTCCCGAGGTTCCTTGAGGACTAGGCTCGTGAAGATCCATTGGATTTAGATTTAAGGTTCATGAGTTTCTTATAGGACTAGGATCATGAAGTTCCTTTGGATTTGAATTTAAGGTTTATGAGTTTCCTAGAAGACTAGGCTCATGAAGTTCCTTTGGATTCCGATTAAAGGTTCAAGAGGTTCCTAGAGACTAGGCTCATGAAATTCCATTGGATTAGGATTAAAGGTTCATGAGGTTCCTAGAAGACTAGGCTCATGTAGTTCCTTCAGATTCGGATTAAAGGTTCATGAGGTTCCTAAAGGACAAGGCTCATGAAGTTCCTTTGGATTCATATTTAAGGTACATGAGTTTCCTAGAGGACTGGGCTCATGAAGTTCCATTGGATTTGAATTTAAGGTTCATGGGGTTTCTAGAAGACTAGGCTCATGAAGTTCCCTTGGATTCGAATTAAAGGTTCATGAGGTTCCAAGAGGACTAGGCTTATGAAGTTCCATTGGATTTGGATTTAAGTTTCATGAGATTCCAAGAACACTAGGCTCTTGAAGTTCCTTTGGATTCAGATTAAAGGTTCATGAGGTTCCTCGAGGACTACGATCATGAAGTCCCTTTATATTCGGATTAAAGGTTTATGAGTTTCCTAAAGGACTAGGCTCATGAAGTTCCTCCATTGGATTTGGATTTAAGGTTCATGAGGTTCCTAGAAGACTAGGCTCATGAAGTTCCTTTGAATTTTGATTTAAGATTCATGAGGTTCATAGAGGACTAGGCTCACGAAGTTCCTTTGGATTTGGATTTAAAGTTCATGAGGTTCATAGAGGACTTGGCTTATGAAGTTCCATTGGATTTGGATATACGGTTCATGAGGTTCCTAGAGGACTAGGCTCATGAAGTTGCATTAGATTTGAATTTAAGGTTCATAAGGTTCCTAGAAGACTAGGCTCATGAAGTTCCTTTGGATTCGGATTAAAGATTCATGAGGTTCTAAGAGGACTAGGCTCATAAAGTTCTATTGGATTTGGATTTAAGGTTCATGAGATTCCGAAAAGACTAGGCTCATGACGTTCCTTTGGATTCAGATTAAAGGTTCATGAGGTTTTTAGAGGACTAGGATCATGAAGTCCCTTTATATTCGGATTAAAGGTTCATGAGTTTCCTAAAGGACTAGGCTCATGAAGGTCCTCCATTGGATTGGAAATTTAGGTTGCCGAGGTTCCTAGAGGACTAGGCTCATAAAGTTCCATTGGATTTGGATTTAAGTTTCATGACGTTCCAAGAAGTCTAGGCTCATGAAGTTCCTTTGAATTTTGATTTAAGATTCATGAGGTTCCTAGAGGACTAGGCTCATGAAGTTCCTTTGGATTCGGATTAAAGGTTCATGAGGTTCTATGAGTACTAGGCTCATGAAGTTCCATTAGATTTGGATTTAAGGTTCACGAGATTCCTAGAAGACTAGGCTCATGAAGTTCCTTTGGATACGGATTAAAGGTTCATGAGGTTCCTAGAGGACTAGGATCATGAAGTTCATTTATATTTGGATTAAAGGTTCATGAGTTTCCTAAAGGACTAGGCTCGTGAAGTTCCTCAATTGGATTTTAATTTAAGGTTCCCGAGATTCCTGGAGGACTAGGCTCATGAAGTTCCATTGGATTTGAATTTAAGGTTTATGAGGTTCTTAGAAGACTAGGCTCATGAAGTTCCTTTGGATTCGGATTAAATGTTCATGAGGTTCCTAGAGACTATGATCATGAAGTTCCTTTGGATTCGGATTAAAGGTTCATGAGGTTCCTAGAGGACTAGGATCATGAAGTCCTTTTATATTCGGATTAAAGGTTCATGAGTTTCCTAAAGGACTAGGCTCATAAGTTCCTCCATTGGATTTGAATTTAAGGTTCCCGAGGTTCCTAGATAACTAGGCTCATGAAGTTCCATTGGATTTGGATTTAAGGTTCATGAGGTTCCTAGAAGGCTAGGCTCATGAAGTTCATTTGAATTGTGATTTAAGATTCATGAGGTTCAAAGAGGACTGAAGTTCCATTGGATTTGGATTTAAGGTTCATGAGGTTCACAGAGGACTAGGCTCATGCAGTTCCATTGGATTTGGATTTAAGGTTCATGAGGTTCCTAGAGGACTAGTATCATGAAGTTCCATTAGATTTGAATTTACGGTTCATGAGGTTCCTAGAAGACTAGGCTCATGAAGTTCTTTCGGATTCGGATTAAAAGTTCATCAGGTTCCAAGAGGACTAGGATCATGAAGTTCCAATGGATTTGGATTTAAGGTTCATGAGATTCCTAGAAGATTATGCTCTTGAAGTTCCTTTGGATTCGGATTAAAGGTTCATCAGGTTCCTAGAGGACTGGGATCATGAAGTCCCTTTATATTCGGATTAAAGGTTCATGAGTTTCTTAAAGGATTCGGCTCATGAAGTTCCTCCATTGGATTTGAATTTAAGGTTCCCGAGGTTTCTAGAGGACTAGGCTCACGAAGTTCCATTGGATTTGGATTTAAGGTTCATGAGTTTCTTATAGGACTAGGCTCATGAAGTTCCTTTGGATTTGAATTAAGGTTTATGAGTTTCCTAGAACACTAGGCTCATGAAGTACCTTTGGATTCTGATTAAAGGTTCATGAGGTTCCTAGAGACTAGGCTCATGAAGTTCCATTGGATTAGGATTAAAAGTTCATGAGGCTCCTAGAAGACTAGGCTCATGTAGTTCATTCATATTCGGATTAAAGGTTCATGAGGTTCCTAGAGGACTAGGCTCATGAAGTTCCTTTGGATTCATATTTAAGGTACATGAGTTTCCTAGAGGACTGGGATCATGAAGTTCCATTGGATATGAATTTAAGGTTCATGAGGTTCCTAGAAGATTAGGCTCATGAAGTTCCCTTGGATTCGAATTAAAGGTTCATGAGGTTCCAAGAGGACTAGGCTTATGAAGTTCCATTGGATTTGGATTTAAGTTTCATGAGATTCCTAGAACACTAGGCTCATGAAGTTCCTTTGGATTCAGATTAAAGGTTTATGAGGTTCCTAGAGGACTAGGATCATGAAGTCCCTTTATATTCGGATTAAAGGTTCATGAGTTTCCTAAATGACTAGGCTCATGTAGTTCCTCCATTGGATTTGGATTTAAGGTTCATGAGGTTCCTAGAAGGCTGGGCTCATGAATTTCCTTTTAATTTTGATTTAAGATTCATGAGGTTCATAGAGGACTAGGCTCATGAAGTTCATTTGGATTTGGATTTAAGGTTCATGAGGTTCATAGTGGACTAGGCTCATGAAGTTCCATTGGATTTGGATATAAGGTTCATGAGGTTCCTAGAGGACTAGGCTCATGAAGTTCCATTAGATTTGAATTTAAGGTTCATGAGGTTCCTAGAAGACTAGGCTCATGAAGTTCCTTTGGATTCGGATTAAAGACTCATGAAGTTCCATTGGATTTGGATTAAAAGTTCATGAGGTTCCTAGAAGACTAGGCTCATGTAGTTCATTCAGATTCGGATTAAAGGTTCATGAGGTTCCTAGAGGACTAGGTGTTGTTGCCCAAAATATTTATCCGAAGATTAATACTGCTGGAAGACGGACAACAAACAACAATTGCGGGAGCACTTCCGAGAGTAGATAAATAATACAAGATTTGCCGGGTTTGTTAGGCCCGGGCTTGAATGCTCTCGCGAGATGTTATTAATACGAATATTCGTGGATACAAGTATTAATGAGAGAAATCTAAATACAATGAGTGTAAAAAGACTCTGTTAATCCGGCTCTTGAGCGAATCTCGGTGTTCTTCGTCCCCGCCGTTAATCTGCTGGATGAGATAGGCCGGGAGAAGTAAGACCGAAAGATAACTGTTGCCAAGAGTTGGATGTTTGCCAAGTGTAAGTATTTTGCTTCTGTATGGTGTGCTTGAATCGCGATATTGCTGACCGGAAATACAAGTGCAGACTGCCTTCTTTATATAGGGGTTGAGGTTCCCTGTCCCCTAGTGGGCGATCGCCTTTCGGCATTTAATGTAATGGGGCGATCGTCCTAAAGGTCACGTGGCTTTTGCCAAAAGTCCATAGATCCGCAATGACTAGGAGTGGCCCAATGAGGAGCCGGCACGCGTCAGAAATGCATCACGGGAGGTCCCACTTTGTTACTTTGGCGGACTTTGTCGATAGGTGCGATAGGCGCCGTTTGTAGTCACATGTCTTGTCCGCCAACTCTTTTCGCAGGTCTGCGGCCCTGTTGGTAGGTGAGGTAAGTGACAGGTTTGTCAGCGCCTTTTGTGGATCTGCACGTGGGTGCTGTCCTGTGGCTCGGCCTTGGCCGACTGGATGGCCATCGGCCCAGATCGTCATGATGCGGTCGTCTCTAGCTGGACACCGAGGATCGTTCTCGGCCAGTCACTGAAGGTCGGCATTGGTCGGTCACCAAGGGTCGGTCGGCAAAGCGCTGAGAGATGATCGTCCATAAGTCGGTCGCCAGAAGTCGGTCGCCCGGCGGCGAGAGATGATCGTATTGGATGTCGATCGCTCGGCACCGGGACTTGTCCTGGGAGCTTCGGCTGGGCGATTCATGCTTGTCTTCTGGGCTAAGGCTAGGTCGCCTGGTCGCTGGTCGGCATATCTGCCTTGGCCGCTCGGCAGTAAGTCGGTCGCTCGTCCTCCTAGGCGATCGCCGGTTGGAAGGTGTTAATTCTTGACACAACAATTGCCCCCCAGCTTGCTCCTATGTTGAAGATATGGGGCGAGGTGGTTCTTGCCGGTGATCGTGTTCGGATGAGGACGGGCGATCTGAGCTGACTTATGATTTCGGACTTGGGCTATCATGGTCGATTGGCTTAGCTATCTTTCGGTCTTGTACCTGCAAAAACAACATTGGCCGATCCCCCACGGAAACTTGGTGGTTTCGCTTGTTTGAGGAATCGTGCACAGTCGCGGAAATCGATGGACCGACTCCATGACCGTGTCTTGGTGCGCGAAGACATTGAGTGTCTCGTGACTCACTTTATTATGAGGGTCCTCTGTTAGGCTGCGCCTCGCCTCGTATTTAAACGAAGGGCGTGCGGTCTCGGTCTAGAGGAGTCCTTGCGCGGGGCAGCGTCGGATGAATCAACTCCGCGCCCGCGGCTTGTTAGCTCTGCTTCCACCTCGGCCAGCCATGGAGATGGCCGACCTCGACGGTGTACGTTGAGACGGGGATTGTGGCATGTGTCCACTGATTAATGTTGGAGAGCCCTCAGACTACGCCGGCCTCGTATTTAAGCGAAGGGCGGGCGATCTCGGCCGAAAGGGACCTTGCATGGCCGAAGCAGCCGGTTCCATCGTTGCCAGACCATGGCTTTATGAAGTGCGGTGGAGCGATCTTATGCCTTAGTCCGTCATGTTATATCTTTGGATGTAGATGGCGATCGTGTCCACCGATTCTTTGATGATGTAGCGTGATGATCGGCGATCGGGTGGAAGGCGCGATCGTCGCTTGCTGCCGATCGCTTTATTCGTAGGGCAGCGGCGCGATCGGGCGGGAGATCATCGTCGGGCGCCGATCGCGCTGCTCACGAGCTAAGAAGGAACCTTTGCACGGCCGAGAAAATCTGCGGCTCTAGCCGGAAGGCTGCGTAGGTTGTAGGTTGGGTCTTCGTGAGATGCTGAACATAGGCGAAAAACCACGAAATCCTCCTAGGACCGCGTAGAGGCGGTCTCATCGCTTATGGGCTCGCCATTGAGGATGATTACGTCTACCCGGTCGATGTAGTCAGTCGAGACTCTTCTTCTCCTGCTTGATTTGCATCATGCGAAGGGGACCTTACGGCCGACGACCGGGTGAGAAGTACTCCGTGAAGACGTCGCCGGCTCGTTAAAGGAGCCAACGGACCGAGGCGGCAATGAAGTGTACCACCGGTGGGCGAGGTCGTCCCGGCGTCGGAGGAACATTCGGCACTGGTCGCGTCGGATGCCCCGCACCCGGTCATGTAGATGTTGAACTTCCTCGGGTGCACTTGGGGTCCGATCGCCCCTCGTACATGGGTGTTTGCGGGGAGCGATCTTATCCGCACGGGGCGAGCTCGATGTCGATCGTGAGCGGCTCGCTTGGCCGGCGATCGTCTTCTTGGCGCCGCCACAGATTCCAGGAGCGCCTTCATGTCGTTGAGTTGACGTTGCATCGCAGCCATCGTCGTGGCTTGGTCGCTTGCGAGATCGGCTTTGGGAGGCGAGGCCGAGGCGATCGTGTACCGATCTCCGGCTCCGCGCCGCCGGCCTCGGAGTCGGCGAGGAGCCGGGCGGCTGGGCGCCTTGCAGGAGTCGGGTAGGCCGAGCTCACGGTGACGGACTCAAACTCCGTCGTCTCGTAGCCGGGCCGGGCGCCCGTAGCAGTCGGGTCACCGCCTGAGCGATCGAAGACGAGAGGTGCCCAGCGCGGCGCCTCTTCTTACGACGGAGCCTCACAGCGTCGCTCGGCTTGATGCCTTGAGCTTCGCTTGGACTTCGGCGGGCGACAATAGGGCGATAGCGAGGCGCGTCGAGAGCACTCCGTCGCTCTGTGGGGCGGCCAGGCCTTCGATCTGTTCCTTGGTTCGGAACCGATCGAGCGAGAGGCAGGCCGCCGTCGAGGGACGGATCGAGCGTCTCGATCGCGGCGGCTACCTTCCACCATTGGGCGTGGCTCGGGCCCGGGGCCAGGCAGGGGGTTTGGCCGGCTGCTCAGCGGCTTTCTTCGACGCGGAGGCGGAAGACATGATTTCTGAAGGATTTATTTGAAATGCAGTGAGTGTCACTTCAAGTATCTGCCCCGAGAACAGTGAGTGTTCTTCGGGACGGTAGGTATAAAAAATCGAGGGTTGGATCCCCTTCTTCTAGCGCCAATTGTTGTTGCCCAAAATATTTATCCGAAGATTAATACTGCTGGAAGACGGACAACAAACAACAATTGCGGGAACACTTCCGAGAGTAGATAAATAATACAAGATTTGCCGGGTTTGTTAGGCCCGGGCTTGAATGCTCTCGCGAGATGTTATTAATACGAATATTCGTGGATACAAGTATTAATGAGCGAAATCTAAATACAATGAGTGTAAAAAGACTCTGTTAATCCGGCTCTTGAGTGAAGCTTGGTGTTCTTCGTCCCCGCCGATAATCTGCTGGATGAGATAGGCCGGGAGAAGTAAGACCGAAAGATAACTGTTGCCAAGAGTTGGATGTTTGCCAAGTGTAAGTATTTTGCTTCTGTATGGTGTGCTTGAATCGCGATATTGCTGACCGGAAATACAAGTGCAGGCTGCCTTCTTTATATAGGGGTTGAGGTGCCCTGTCCCCTAGTGGGCGATCGCCTTTCGGCATTTAATGTAATGGGGCGATCGTCCTAAAGGTCACGTGGGCTGCCTGCCAAAAGTCCATAGATCCAGCCGGCAGCTAGCTGAGTGGCCCAATGAGGAGCCGGCACGCGTCCGGAAGTACTGTCACAGGAGGTCCCACTTTGTTACTTTCGGCGGACTTTGTCAGTAGGTGCAGTAGGCGCCAGGCTGTAGTCACATGTCTTGTCCGCCAACTCTTTTCGCAGGTCTGCGGCCCTGTTGGTAGGTGAGGTAAGTGACAGGTTTGTCAGCGCCTTTTGTGGATCTGCACGTGGGTGCTGTCCTGTGGCTCGGCCTTGGCCGACTGGATGGCCATCGGCCCAGATCGTCATGATGCGGTCGTCTCTAGCTGGACACCGAGGATCGTTCTCGGCCAGTCACTGAAGGTCGGCATTGGTCGGTCACCAAGGGTCGGTCGGCAAAGCGCTGAGAGATGATCGTCCATAAGTCGGTCGCCAGAAGTCAGTCGCCCGGCGCCGAGAGATGATCGTATTGGATGTCGATCGCTCGGCACCGGGACTTGTCCTGGGACCTTCGGCTGGGCGATTCATGCTTGTCTTCTGGGCTAAGGCTAGGTCGCCTGGTCGCTGGTCGGCAGATCTGCCTTGGCCGCTCAGCAGTAAGTCGGTCGCTCGTCCTCCTAGGCGATCGCCGGTCGGAAGGTGTTAATTCTTGACACAACACTAGGATCATGAAGTTCCTTTGGATTCATATTTAAGGTACATGAGTTTCCTAGAGGACTGGGATCATGAAGTTCCATTGGATTTGGATTTAAGGTTCATGAGGTTCACAGAGGACTAGGCTCATGCAGTTCCATTGGATTTGGATTTAAGGTTCATGAGGTTCCTAGAGGACTAGTATCATGAAGTTCCATTAGATTTGAATTTACGGTTCATGAGGTTCCTAGAAGACTAGGCTCATGAAGTTCTTTCGGATTCGGATTAAAAGTTCATCAGGTTCCAAGAGGACTAGGATCATGAAGTTCCAATGGATTTGGATTTAAGGTTCATGAGATTCCTAGAAGATTATGCTCTTGAAGTTCCTTTGGATTCGGATTAAAGGTTCATCAGGTTCCTAGAGGACTGGGATCATGAAGTCCCTTTATATTCGGATTAAAGGTTCATGAGTTTCTTAAAGGATTCGGCTCATGAAGTTCCTCCATTGGATTTGAATTTAAGGTTCCCGAGGTTCCTAGAGGACTAGGCTCATGAAGTTCCATTGTATTTGGATTTAAGGTTCATGAGTTTCTTATAGGACTAGGCTCATGAAGTTCCTTTGGATTTGAATTAAGGTTTATGAGTTTCCTAGAACACTAGGCTCATGAAGTACCTTTGGATTCCGATTAAAGGTTCATGAGGTTCCTAGAGACTAGGCTCATGAAGTTCCATTGGATTAGGATTAAAAGTTCATGAGGCTCCTAGAAGACTAGGCTCATGTAGTTCATTCATATTCGGATTAAAGGTTCATGAGGTTCCTAGAGGACTAGGCTCATGAAGTTCCTTTGGATTCATATTTAAGGTACATGAGTTTCCTAGAGGACTGGGATCATGAAGTTCCATTGGATATGAATTTAAGGTTCATGAGGTTCCTAGAAGATTAGGCTCATGAAGTTCCCTTGGATTCGAATTAAAGGTTCATGAGGTTCCAAGAGGACTAGGCTTATGAAGTTCCATTGGATTTGGATTTAAGTTTCATGAGATTCCTAGAACACTAGGCTCATGAAGTTCCTTTGGATTCAGATTAAAGGTTTATGAGGTTCCTAGAGGACTAGGATCATGAAGTCCCTTTATATTCGGATTAAAGGTTCATGAGTTTCCTAAATGACTAGGCTCATGAAGTTCCTCCATTGGATTTGGATTTAAGGTTCATGAGGTTCCTAGAAGGCTGGGCTCATGAAGTTCCTTTTAATTTTGATTTAAGATTCATGAGGTTCATAGAGGACTAGGCTCATGAAGTTCATTTGGATTTGGATTTAAGGTTCATGAGGTTCATAGAGGACTAGGCTCATGAAGTTCCATTGGATTTGGATATAAGGTTCATGAGGTTCCTAGAGGACTAGGCTCATGAAGTTCCATTAGATTTGAATTTAAGGTTCATGAGGTTCCTAGAAGACTAGGCTCATGAAGTTCCTTTGGATTCGGATTAAAGATTCATGAGGTTCCAAGAGGACTAGGCTCATAAAGTTCCATTGGATTTGGATTTAAGGTTCATGAGATTCCGAGAAGACTAGGGTCATGATGTCCCTTTGGATTCAGATTAAAGGTTCATGAGGTTCCTAGAGGACTAGGATCATGAAGTCCATTTATATTCGGATTAAAGGTTCATGAGTTTCCTAAAGGACTAGGCTCATGAATTTCCTTTGGATTTGGATTTAAAGTTCATGAGGTTCCTAGAGGACTAGTCTCATGAAGTTCCTTTGTATTTGGATTTAAAGTTCATGAGGTTCCTAGAGGACTAGTCTCATGAAGTTCCTTTGTATTTGGATTTAAAGTTCATGAGATTCCTAGAGGACTAGGCTCATTAAAGGTTCATCAGGTTCCTAGAGGACTGGGATCATGAAGTCCCTTTATATTCGGATTAAAGGTTCATGAGTTTCTTAAAGGATTCGGCTCATGAAGTTCCTCCATTGGATTTGAATTTAAGGTTCCCGAGGTTCCTAGAGGACTAGGCTCATGAAGTTCCATTGGATTTGGATTTAAGGTTCATGAGTTTCTTATAGGACTAGGCTCATGAAGTTCCTTTGGATTTGAATTAAGGTTTATGAGTTTCCTAGAACACTAGGCTCATGAAGTACCTTTGGATTCCGATTAAAGGTTCATGAGGTTCCTAGAGACTAGGCTCATGAAGTTCCATTGGATTTGGATTAAAAGTTAATGAGGTTCCTAGAAGACTAGGCTCATGTAGTTCATTCAGATTCGGATTAAAGGTTCATGAGGTTCCTAGAGGACTAGGCTCATGAAGTTCCTTTGGATTCATATTTAAGGTACATGAGTTTCCTAGAGGACTGGGATCATGAAGTTCCATTGGATTTGAATTTAAGGTTCATGAGGTTCCTAGAAGATTAGGCTCATGAAGTTCCCTTGGATTCGAATTAAAGGTTCATGAGGTTCCAAGAGGACTAGGCTTATGAAGTTCCATTGGATTTGGATTTAAGTTTCATGAGATTCCTAGAACACTAGGCTCATGAAGTTCCTTTGGATTCAGATTAAAGGTTCATGAGGTTCCTAGAGGACTAGGATCATGAAGTCCCTTTATATTCGGATTAAAGGTTCATGAGTTTCCTAAATGACTAGGCTCATGAAGTTCCTCCATTGGATTTGGATTTAAGGTTCATGAGGTTCCTAGAAGGTGGGCTCATGAAGTTCCTTTTAATTTTGATTTAAGATTCATGAGGTTCATAGAGGACTAGGCTCATGAAGTTCATTTGGATTTGGATTTAAGGTTCATGAGGTTCATAGAGGACTAGGCTCATGAAGTTCCATTGGATTTGGATATAAGGTTCATGAGGTTCCTAGAGGACTAGGCTCATGAAGTTCCATTAGATTTGAATTTAAGGTTCATGAGGTTCCTAGAAGACTAGGCTCATGAAGTTCCTTTGGATTCGGATTAAAGATTCATGAGGTTCCAAGAGGACTAGGCTCATAAAGTTCCATTGGATTTGGATTTAAGGTTCATGAGATTAGAGAAGACTAGGGTCATGATGTCCCTTTGGATTCAGATTAAAGGTTCATGAGGTTCCTAGAGGACTAGGATCATGAAGTCCATTTATATTCGGATTAAAGGTTCATGAGTTTCCTAAAGGACTAGGCTCATGAATTTCCTTTGGATTTGGATTTAAAGTTCATGAGGTTCCTAGAGGACTAGTCTCATGAAGTTCCTTTGTATTTGGATTTAAAGTTCATGAGGTTCCTAGAGGACTAGTCTCATGAAGTTCCTTTGTATTTGGATTTAAAGTTCATGAGATTCCTAGAGGACTAGGCTCATTAAAGGTTCATCAGGTTCCTAGAGGACTGGGATCATGAAGTCCCTTTATATTCGGATTAAAGGTTCATGAGTTTCTTAAAGGATTCGGCTCATGAAGTTCCTCCATTGGATTTGAATTTAAGGTTCCCGAGGTTCCTAGAGGACTAGGCTCATGAAGTTCCATTGGATTTGGATTTAAGGTTCATGAGTTTCTTATAGGACTAGGCTCATGAAGTTCCTTTGGATTTGAATTAAGGTTTATGAGTTTTCTAGAACACTAGGCTCATGAAGTACCTTTGGATTCCGATTAAAGGTTCATGAGGTTCCTAGAGACTAGGCTCATGAAGTTCCATTGGATTTGGATTAAAAGTTAATGAGGTTCCTAGAAGACTAGGCTCATGTAGTTCATTCAGATTCGGATTAAAGGTTCATGAGGTTCCTAGAGGACTAGGCTCATGAAGTTCCTTTGGATTCATATTTAAGGTACATGAGTTTCCTAGAGGACTGGGATCATGAAGTTCCATTGGATTTGAATTTAAGGTTCATGAGGTTCCTAGAAGATTAGGCTCATGAAGTTCCCTTGGATTCGAATTAAAGGTTCATGAGGTTCCAAGAGGACTAGGCTTATGAAGTTCCATTGGATTTGGATTTAAGTTTCATGAGATTCCTAGAACACTAGGCTCATGAAGTTCCTTTGGATTCAGATTAAAGGTTCATGAGGTTCCTAGAGGACTAGGATCATGAAGTCCCCTTATATTCGGATTATAGGTTCATGAGTTTCCTAAATGACTAGGCTCATGAAGTTCCTCCATTGGATTTGGATTTAAGGTTCATGAGGTTCCTAGAAGGCTAGGCTCATGAAGTTCCTTTTAATTTTGATTTAAGATTCACGAGGTTCATAGAGGACTAGGCTCATGAAGTTCATTTGGATTTGGATTTAAGGTTCATGAGGTTCATAGAGGACTAGGCTCATGAAGTTCCATTGGATTTGGATATAAGGTTCATGAGGTTCCTAGAGGACTAGGCTCATGAAGTTCCATTAGATTTGAATTTAAGGTTCATGAGGTTCCTAGAAGACTAGGCTCATGAAGTTCCTTTGGATTCGGATTAAAGATTCATGAGGTTCCAAGAGGACTAGGGTCATAAAGTTCCATTGGATTTGGATTTAAGGTTCATGAGATTCCGAGAAGACTAGGGTCACGATGTTCCTTTGGATTCAGATTAAAGGTTCATGAGGTTCCTAGAGGACTAGGCTCATTAAAGGTTCATCAGGTTCCTAGAGGACTGGGATCATGAAGTCCCTTTATATTCGGATTAAAGGTTCATGAGTTTCTTAAAGGACTAGGCTCATGAAGTTCCTCCATTGGATTTGAATTTAAGGTTCCCGAGGTTCCTTGAGGACTAGGCTCGTGAAGATCCATTGGATTTGTATTTAAGGTTCATGAGTTTCTTAGAGGACTAGGCTCATGAAGTTCCTTTGGATTTGAATTTAAGGTTTATGAGTTTCCTAGAAGACTAGGCTCATGAAGTTCCTTTGGATTCCGATTAAAGTTTCAAGAGGTTCCTAGAGACTAGGCTCATGAAATTCCATTGGATTAGGATTAAAGGTTCATGAGGTTCCTAGAAGACTAGGCTCATGTAGTTCCTTCAGATTCGGATTAAAGGTTCATGAGGTTCCTAAAGGACAAGGCTTATGAAGTTGCATTGGATTCGGATTAAAGGTTCATGAGGTTCCTAAAGGACAAGGCTTATGAAGGTTCATGAGCTTTCAAAATGGAACCACATAAAGACGATCACCAATTATCATATACTGAAGCAACATTGCAGAATCATTCCGCTTCCATTCACAACTTGGAAGTCCAGCTGGGCCAAATTGCTAATGTGTTGACAGCCCGCCCGGAGGGAGCATTGGCAAGCACGACCGAGACAAATCCTAGAGAGAGTCTAAATGCAATTAGTTTGAGAAGCGGGAAGGAGGTATGTGACCAGCCCGAGAGGTGTGAAAAGAGGAGTGAAATTGAGGAGAAGAATAATTTAGCGACAGAGGAGTCACAAGATTAGAGACCTTCGATAACATTTCCGGATAATCCGAAGGCATATGTGCCATCCGTCCCGTTTCCGCAGAGACTACAGCAGAAAAAGGCAGACAAGCAATTCTCTAAGTTCCTCGACGTGTTCAAAAAGCTTCATATTAATATTCCATTTGCCGACGCGTTGGAACAAATGCCAATCGACGTTAAATTCATGAAAGAGATATTGTCAAAGAAAAGAAAACTCGAGGAGTTTGAAACTGTCGCCTTGACAGAGGAATGCAGCGCGATTCTTCAAAAGAAGCTTCCACCAAAATTGAAAGATCCGGGAAGTTTCAACATACCGTGCACCATAGGGAATCTTTATTTTAATAAGGCATTGTGTGATCTCGGTGCTAGTATTAACCTCATGCCTCTGTCGATTTTTAAGAAGCTGGGAATTGGAGAAGCAAAGCCGACGACGGTCTCCTTGCAATTAGCAGATCGATCCATTAAGTATCCGAGGGGAGTGATTGAGGACGTGCTAGTAAAAGTGGATAAATTTATCTTCCCAGCGGATTTTATTGTTCTCGACATGGAGGAAGACGAAGATATCCCGATTATCTTGGGATGACCATTTTTAGCGACCGGCAGAACTCTTATTGACGTGGAAAAAGAAGAATTAACTCTGCGGGTTCAAGAGGAGCATGTCACGTTCCAAGTGTTTAAATCTTTTCCATGTCCGGGAGGTGTTGATAAAAGCTCACAGAGTGAAAGTGTGGAGGCTGTTGCAAAACAAGAACACCGAAAACATCGTCGGTCGAAAAATTCAGATTCCGTGTCAGATGGTCCAACCTTTAAGAAAGATGTAGAACGAGTAGCATTTCTCGAGCATGTGAACATGCAATCATGGCCATCTGATCAGCCACACTCGGAAAAGTCTACTGCAGTCTTAAGTGCGTTCGTGAAAGAGGAGAATAAGACGGAAGCCCAGCGGACGTCTAGTCATGAGAAAAATGGGTGTTTCGGAAAGTTATTCTCGTCAAAACCTTTCCGCAAACAACATTCGACGTCCGAACCGAAAGTCGAATCGTTAATGACCGATGGTCATAATTTTAAAAACCATATTAACGGTTCGATGAACGGGGCGCAGATCAAATGGAGTTTGCGAAAAGCGAACTGATTTTTAAATAGGTCCGGCTGAAGACTATAAACTTAGCGCTTCTCGGGAGGCAACCCGAGTTCGTAGTTGTAGATTCTTGCGTTTCTATATTTTTCTCGCATTCTTGAATTTTTATTTTTCATCATTTTGTGCTTTAATTTGCTTCTACCTCTCGCTTTTAACGTGTTCTTCTCAATATTCTGTGCAGGAATCACCCCGGGGGAGGAATTCAATGATGGGCTGCGGTACAATAAAAGTGAGCCGCGGCACGCACCAGTGGATGAAACATGGCCAAACAAACTGTACTCTGTGCCGCGGCACGATTTTACTGAGCCGCGGCACACCAGGTCACTGAGCGGCGGCGCACATTCCCTGAGCCGCGGCACACCAAATGTTCAAGAAACGCCCAGGAAACTGTATTCTGTGCCGCGGCACGAGGCAGATGAGCCGCGGCACACTTACATGTTGAGCCGCGGCACGCCTAAACTGAGCCGCGGCACCCGGCAGTATTACAAATACGTCCCAGGCCGACTGTACTCTGGGCCGCGACTCACTTATGTTGTGTCGCGGCCCCCGTCGCATTATAAGAATGGCCAGGTATGCTTCAGACAGTTGATCGGCCAGCACAAGGGCCCTTCCCTCGGATATTTGACGGAACAATAAGGTCATTCGATAACTTTCTCTTTGTCTCCTTCTCAAATTCTTCAGGTAATTCTTGATTTCTTAATCATAAGTGATACTTGATTTGAAAAGAATTGAAGTTATATATTGCTAGTTGTTCTTCAATATTGTATCTAAAATGGAGTTGGAATATGGGGAATTTGATATTTAATTGTGATGGAATTGGTAGTTATGAACGAATTAGTGATGATAGTTGTCGTTATTCATGGTTATTATCTGTGTTATTATTTTTGGGATTTGGAGTTAACCATCAAAATTCTTGTTCTTCATTTTAACTTGTGCATACCAAGTGTTTGATAAATTGCAGCAATGAAAAATTGGTAAGCCAAGCATTTTCAAATTATATGCAACGAATCATTTTATCGAATTACATTGTCCCCTACCCTTACATCATGTTAAACTTGAGAGCTTGTACTTAACTTCCTCTTTGATGATGCAAGCTCATTTATTCACACTCCGCATGATGTAGTCGAGAAGCGTACAAGCTCACCGGATGATGCCGGCACCAGCTCGTGAGAGGACTGGAGGGGAGTACTTGACCTGCTTATTCTATTGCATATCATATTTTGTCCATTGAGGTCAATGTATGTCCTAAGTTTGGGGGGGGGGGGGGGGTTTACTTTCTGTTGCTACATTCATTGCTGTACTAATTTTGTTGCACTTTCATTACTTTGCATTAATTTTTTTTCGATAGCCTTGCTTGTCTTGATTTTACTCTATTCGTGAATTTTTCGTGCTTCTATTTGTGCGATACTGATGTTACGACACTGTTTTTCTCTCTGAAGAAACGGTCGAGTTTTAGTCGCATTGTAGCAAGTGATTTCTGTTTCTGCTTAGTATTCATTTAGGTCCAAAATTTTTCTCGTGATTGTAGAGGTCTTGGCGGATAAGAGAGGATACATACGTGTTTTAAAATCACCGTTGATACGGTTGGTTACATTTTTCGGTTAGCTAGTCGTCCTGTAACATAAGTCGTGTTGGCACTTAGATTGAGTTTAGAGTCAATCAGTTTTTCCCAATAGTCGAGATAATATTTGTTCTATGATGGGAAGTCTAGTAACCGGGGGTATTCACGTGACCCGTTGTTTACTCTCGCGTAAAACGACGACCCTGATTAGACTAGTGATTTAGAAATTTCGCATGTGCCAATGATAGGGAGCCTAGTAACCGGGGGTATTCGCGTGACCCGTTGTTTACTCTCGCGTAAAACAGCGCCCTTGATTCGGACATGCGGGAATTATATATTCGAGTTGTTTCTCCGCTGTAGAAGGGAACTTAGTAACTAGAAGCATCCATGTGCCCCATGAGTGTCTTTTACGTCAAACGGTTTCCCAATACATGAGAATGGAAGTTCCACCCTAGGATTATCCCGATGAAACATCCCGAGATCCGAACCTAGTAGTCAACTCGAATCAATTTCTTGAGCATATATATATAAGGGAATACTGTCCGAGGATTATTTTTATGAAACTCGTGAAAATTTTGCCATTAGACTGTGGAACGGGGCGAACTAGCTTGTTTATTTTAACCTTTAGTATTGCCGGTCGATTAGATTCACATTTGTTAATCTTTGAGCTGGATTTTCTTCATGAACGAGTGATTAGGACTGAACTTGGTTACTTTGTGGAATCAGTGTTCTGAGTGTAGCTCGCTATTACGACACTCGTATTTTTCAGAGAGAATTTCAGGATAGTATTGATTAGGTTGAACACTATGAGTTGCACGATGATTCACGACATTCTTTTGTTGAATTTAATTCTTTTTGCTTGAGGACAAGCAAAGGCTTAAGTTTGGGGGTATTTGTTAGGCGTATTTTTATACGCTTATTTATCATTATTTTGTATTGTTTTGAAGAGTGAATTTGCTTAAATGAGCTTTTAATGCCTTAATTTTGTATGTTTGTTAGGAGATTGGAGTCCGGAAGCTCAAACGAGGCGAAACGGGCGAAAACGGCAAATTTTGGCCGTGAGCCGCGACACAAGGCAAGTGGGCCGCGACACAGGAAGACACCCAGCGGGCACAAAGTAGACTGTACTCTGTGCCGCGGCACAGTCCAGGTGAGCCGCGGCACAGATGAATTAAATGGCGCCCAGGCATCCAGCTGAAAGAAATGTGCCGCGGCACAGATTTAGTGAGCCACGGCACACTAGGCGGTTTTTGTATGCTCCGCGCGGATTTGGGCTGTTTAGAAGCCAGTTCTCGACCTACTCACACGGACGCGATTTGGAGACTGTGCAAAGCTATAAATAAGGGTTTAAGACCCTAATTAATCATCTTTTGATCTGGGGAATTAAAGAATCTTGGTGAGACGGCAGAAGAGGAAGAGAAGCAGAAGACTTCAAGAGCAGAGGGCGGAAGCCGAAGAACGGAGGAATCCGAGCTTCATCTGCGTTTGATTTTAATGCTTTCATTCATTTATTCTGTATTTTCATTTATTAGCATGTCAGGCTAAAACCCTAATCTAGGATTTTGATGAAACCTACGTTTTGACGGATTTGCATGAGATTACCTAATTAATTACCTTTTTGTTGAGTTTTCCCAATCGTGTTTAATGCTTTCAATTATCTGGCGAATAGTTGTATTGATTTAATCATTCAATTCGAATCGGGAGAGGAGAATTGGTGAGGACTATTGGTGAGGACCGTTTTATTCTGTGAGATAGGAATATACTCATAGGAACTACGCGGCCTTTTGGAGATTTTATGCTTTTTGCCTATTGACGAACTAATTCACCTAGGGATAGAGTGCGTTATTCGCCTTTAGAAAAATCTATTGACCTCGGGAGAGGCGGTAGAATATATTTGCAATCTCCTCCTTCAATAAATTGGGAAAATTATTAACTTCAGATAATCGAGAGTAAATTCAGATAAACCGAGGTGGATTCAGAATCCTAGACTTATTCATCATTTGATTTTCTTTCTCCAAGCGATCCTTTTTCCTGTCTAGTCTTTTATTAATTCTCTTAGTAATTAATTGCAAAACCCAAATTCGATTGTTCGAATAAAACTAGAATACATAAAAATCGGTAGCTAGTGATTCAGTCCTCGTGGGAACGATACTCACTCATCACTTTATTACTTGTATACGATAACGTACACTTGCGTTCAACAAATATCGCAACAGTCCTCTAGGAACCTCATGAACCTTATATCCAAATCCAATGCAACTTCATAAGCCTAGTCCTCTATGAACCTCATGAACTTTAAATCCAAATCCAAAGGAACTTCATGAGCGATCCAAATTCATGAGCCTAGTCTTCTAGGAACCTCATGAATCTTTAATCCTAATCCAATGGAATTTCATAAGCCTTGTCACAGAATCGGATTAAAGGTTCATGAGGTTCCTTCAGATTCGCTTTTAACGTGTTCTTCTCAATATTCTGTGCAGAGCCTAGTCCTTTAGGAAACTCATGAACCTTTAATCCGAATATAAAGGGACTTCATGATCGTAGTCCTCGAGGAACCTCATGAACCTTTAATCTGAATCCAAAGGAACTTCAAGAGCCTAGTGTTCTTGGAATCTCATGAAACTTAAATCCAAATCCAATGGAACTTCATAAGCCTAGTCCTCTTGGAACTTCATGAACCTTTAATTCAAATCCAAGGGAACTTCATGAGGTTTAACCTTAAAGGTTCATGAGGTTCCTAGAGGACTAGAACACTCTGTCCTCGTTTCACCAATTAAAGGTTCATGAGTTTCCTAAAGGACTAGGCTCTTGAAGTTCCTCCATTGTATTCGAATTTAAGGTTCCCGAGGTTCCTAGAGAACTAGGCTCATGAAGTTCCATTGGATTTGGATTTAAGGTTCATGAGGTTCCTAGAAGGCTAGGCTCATGAAGTTCCTTTGAATTTTGATTTAAGATTCATGAGGTTCAAAGAGGACTGAAGTTCCATTGGATTTGGATTTAAGGTTCATGAGGCTCACAGAGGACTAGGCTCATGCAGTTCCATTGGATTTCGATTTAAGGTTCATGAGTTTCCATGAGGACTAGGCGCATGAAGTTCCTTTTTGGATTTGGATTTAAGGTTCATGGAGTTCCAAGAGGATTAGGCTCATGAATTTCCTTTGGATTTGTATTTAAAGTTCATGAGATTCCTAGAGGACTAGGCTCATGAAGTTCCTTTGGATTTGGATTTAAAGTTCATGAGGTTCCTAGAGGACTAGGCTCATGAAGTTCCTTTAGCTTTGGACTTAAGGTTCATAATGTTCTTGGAAGACTAGGCCCATGAATTCCCTTCGGATTTAGATTTAAGGTTCATGAGGTTCCAAGAGTACTAGGCTCATGAAGTTCCTTTGGATTCGGATTAAAGATTCATGAGGTTCCAAGAGTACTAGGCTCATGAAGTTCCATTAGATTTGGATTTAAGATTCATGAGATTCCTAGAAGACTAGGCTCATGAAGTTCCTTTGGATACGGATTAAATGTTCATGAGGTTCCTAGAGGACTAGGATTATGAAGTTCCTTTATATTCGGATTAAAGGTTCATGAGTTTCCTAAAGGACTAGGCTCATGAAGTTCCTCAATTGGATTTTAATTTAAGGTTCCCGAGATTCCTGTAGGACTAGGCTCATGAAGTTCCATTGGATTTGAATTTAAGGTTTATGAGGTTCTTAGAAGACTAGGCTCATGAAGTTCCTTTGGATTCGGATTAAAGGTTCATGAGGTTCCTAGAGACTAGGATCATGAAGTTCCTTTGGATTCGGATTAAAGGTTCATGAGGTTCCTAGAGGACTAGGATCATGAAGTCCCTTTATATTCGGATTAAAGGTTCATGAGTTTCCTAAAGGACTAGGCTCTTGAAGTTCCTCCATTGGATTTGAATTTAAGGTTCCCGAGGTTCCTAGAGAACTAGGCTCATGAAGTTCCATTGGATTTGGATTTAAGGTTCATGAGGTTCCTAGAAGGCTAGGCTCATGAAGTTCCTTTGAATTTTGGTTTAAGATTCATGAGGTTCAAAGAGGACTGAAGTTCCATTGGATTTGGATTTAAGGTTCATGAGGCTCACAGAGGACTAGGCTCATGCAATTCTATTGGATTTCCATTTAAGGTCCATGAGGTTCCTAGAGGACTAGGATCATGAACTTCCATTAGATTTGAATTTACGGTTCATGAGGTTCCTAGAAGACTAGGCTCATGAAGTTCTTTTGGATTCGGATTAAAAGTTCACCAGGTTCCAAGAGGACTAGGCTCATGAAGTTCCATTGGATTTGGATAGGTTCATGAGATTCCTAGAAGACTATGCTCTTGAAGTTCCTTTGGATTCGGATTAAAGGTTCATCAGGTTACTAGAGGACTGGGATCATGAGGTCCCTTTATATTCGGATTAAAGGTTCATGAGTTTCTTAAAGGACTAGGCTCATGAAGTTCCTCCATTGGATTTGAATTTAAGGTTCCCGAGGTTCCTAGAGGACTAGGCTCATGAAGTTCCATTGGATTTGGATTTAAGGTTCATGAGTTTCTTATAGGACTAGGCTCATGAAGTTCCTTTGGATTTGAATTTAAGGTTTATGAGTTTCCTAGAAGACTAGGCTCATGAAGTTCCTTTGGATTCTGATTAAAGGTTCATGAGGTTCCTAGAGACTAGGCTCATGAAGTTCCATTGGATTAGGATTAAAGGTTCATGAGGTTCCTAGAAGACTAGGCTCATGTAGTTCCTTCAGATTCGGATTAAAGGTTCATGAGGTTCCTAGAGGACTAGGCTCATGAAGTTCCTTTGGATTCATATTTAAGGTACATGAGTTTCCTAGAGGACTGGGCTCATGAAGTTCCATTGGATTTGAATTTAAGGTTCATGAGGTTCCTAGAAGACTAGGCTCATGAAGTTCTCTTGGATTCGAATTAAAGGTTCATGAGGTTCCAAGAGGACTAGACTTATGAAGTTCCATTGGATTTGGATTTAAGTTTCATGAGATTCCTAGAACACTATGCTCATGAAGTTCCTTTGGATTCAGATTAAAGGTTCATGAGGTTCCTAGAGGACTAGGATCATGAAGTCCCTTTATATTCGGATTAAAGGTTCATGAGTTTCCTAAAGGACTAGGCTCATGAAGTTCCTCCATTGGATTTGAATTTTAGGTTCCCGAGGTTCCTAGAGGACTAGGCTCATGAAGTTCCATTGGATTTGGATTTAAGTTTCATGACGTTCCTAGAAGGCTAGGCTCATGAAGTTCTTTTGAATTTTGATTTAAGATTCATGAGGTTCATAGAGGACTAGACTCATGAATTCCTTTGGATTTGGATTTAATGTTCATGAGGTTCACAGAGGACTCAGCTCATGAAGTTCCATTGGATTTGGATTTAAGGTTCATGAGGTTCCTAAAAGACTAGGCTCATGAAGTTCCTTTGGATTCAGATTAAAGGTTCATGAGGTTTTTAGAGGACTGGGATCATGAAGTCCCTTTATATTTGGATTAAATGTTCATGAGTTTCCTAAAGGACTAAGCTCATTAAGTTCCAGTGGATTTAGATTTAAGGTTCATGAGGTTCCAAGAGGACTTAGCTCATGAAGTTCCTTCGGATTTGGATTTAAGGTTCATAAGTTTCCTAGAGGACTAGGCTCATGAAGTTCCTTCGGATTTACATTAAAGGTCCATGAGGTTCCTAGAGGACTACGCTCATGAACTTCCCTCAGATTTGGATTAAATGTTCATGAGGTTCCTAGTAGACTAGGCTCATGAAGTTCCATTGGATTTGAATTTAATGTTCATGAGTTTCCATGATAACTAGGCTCATGAAGTTCATTTGGATTTGGAATTAAGGTTCATGGGGTTCCTATAGGATTAGGCTCATGAATTTCCTTTGGATTTGGATTTAAAGTTCATGAGGTTCCTAGAGGACTAGTCTCATGAAGTTCCTTTGTATTTGGATTTAAAGTTCATGAGATTCCTAGAGGACTAGGCTCATGAAGTTCCTTTGGGTTTAGATTTAAAGTTCATAAGGTTCCTAGAGGACTAGGCTCATAAAGTTCCTTTAGCTTTGGACTTTAAAGTTCATGATGTCCTGGAGGACTAGGCTCATGAAGATCCATTGGATTTGGATTTAAGGATCATGAGGTTCCTGGAAGACTAGGCTCATGAAGTTCCTTTGGATTTGGATTTAAGGTTCATGAGGTTCCTAGAAGGCTAGGCTCATGAAGTTCCTTTGAATTTTGATTTAAGATTCATGAGGTTCAAAGAGGACTGAAGTTCCATTGGATTTGGATTTAAGGTTCATGAGGCTCACAGAGGACTAGGCTCATGCAGTTCTATTGGATTTCCATTTAAGGTTCATGAGGTTCCTAGAGGACTAGGATCATGAACTTCCATTAGATTTGAATTTATGGTTCATGAGGTTCCTAGAAGACTAGGCTCATGAAGTTCTTTTGGATTCGGATTAAAAGTTCATCAGGTTCCAAGAGGACTAGGCTCATGAAGTTCCATTGGATTTGGATTTAAGGTTCATGAGATTCCTAGAAGACTATGCTCTTGAAGTTCCTTTGGATTCGGATTAAAGGTTCATCAGGTTACTAGAGGACTGGGATCATGAGGTCCCTTTATATTCGGATTAAAGGTTCATGAGTTTCTTAAAGGACTAGGCTCATGAAGTTCCTCCATTGGATTTGAATTTAAGGTTCCCGAGGTTCCTAGAGGACTAGGCTCATGAAGTTCCATTGGATTTGGATTTAAGGTTCATGAGTTTCTTATAGGACTAGGCTCATGAAGTTCCTTTGGATTTGAATTTAAGGTTTATGAGTTTCCTAGAAGACTAGGCTCATGAAGTTCCTTTGGATTCTGATTAAAGGTTCATGAGGTTCCTAGAGACTAGGCTCATGAAGTTCCATTGGATTAGGATTAAAGGTTCATGAGGTTCCTAGAAGACTAGGCTCATGTAGTTCCTTCAGATTCGGATTAAAGGTTCATGAGGTTCCTAGAGGACTAGGCTCATGAAGTTCCTTTGGATTCATATTTAAGGTACATGAGTTTCCTAGAGGACTGGGCTCATGAAGTTCCATTGGATTTGAATTTAAGGTTCATGAGGTTCCTAGAAGACTAGGCTCATGAAGTTCCCTTGGATTCGAATTAAAGGTTCATGAGGTTCCAAGAGGACTAGACTTATGAAGTTCCATTGGATTTGGATTTAAGTTTCATGAGATTCCTAGAACACTATGCTCATGAAGTTCCCTTGGATTCAGATTAAAGGTTCATGAGGTTCCTAGAGGACTAGGATCATGAAGTCCCTTTATATTCGGATTAAAGGTTCATGAGTTTCCTAAAGGACTAGGCTCATGAAGTTCCTCCATTGGATTTGAGTTTTAGGTTCCCCAGGTTCCTAGAGGACTAGGCTCATGAAGTTCCATTGGATTTGGATTTAAGTTTCATGAC
>JAWKAU010000457.1:62500-75000 GCA_033398695.1 Orobanche coerulescens | reverse complement strand
TCTTCGGATGATAACTTTTGATATATAACTCTGATTTTGAATCCGGAAAGACTGCCGAATTCGTCTCGGAAAGCCCTACAACATGAATATATCAAAATTCAACAAAGAGAATATTTAATAAACATGTTATTTCTTGAGTAAATCAGTTATTTAATCCGATCATCATCCGATAAAAATAAAATAAAAAAAACTAATTAATTAAAAGCAAAAAACGAGTAGGCTAGCTCAATTATGGGTGAATTTTATCGATACAAACCATGGATAAGTGTACAAAACTGACACTTATCACTATATGAATTTTGAACTGGAATAAGTAGTAAAATTATTTTTCAATCGGGTTTAAGACGAGTACAAGTACATAAAATCTAAATGAGTTCGGGTGGCTGAATCCCATCCTCATTATTTCTATTTATTGGTGTGTTCTGCTGCGGTACGACTGCAAGTGGCTGAACCCTAATAAAGTATCAATTTATTTTTAAATTTTTACTTATAAATTACAATGTAAAGTGATTGCCCGTCGAGTTTCGACGGGCTATACACTAGTTATCATCATAAATATTCAGCTAACCCATTAACACTAATTATCCTATCTAATTTTATATCCAAACCCAACCCCATTATAAATTTCAGCCCAAATGGTAAGCCCAAAATTTCCCTTGTACACAGACGATCTAAACAGGAGGACCTTAGTGGAATTGGTGGGTATCATGGGGAGCGATAGAGGTGCCCAAAACGACCCAACCCGCCGAGTCGACCCGCCGACCAGACCCGGTGACCGTCACGGGACCGGACCGGTTGACCGTCACGGGACCGGACCGGTTGACCGTCGACCGTCGGCCGGACCCGTGGTATACACGGGTGGGGTCGGTCGAGTTCTCCTACCGCGACTACAGGTCCGACCGTCGACCCGGCGGAAATGTAAAAAAAAAAAAAAAAATTGAAAAATGGCCGTTGGACCCGGCGGGTCTAACGGCTAGTCCAGTTTTTTTTTTAAAAAAAAAATTCCTACTCTATAAATACCTCCCTCCCCAACACATTTTTTTCACACCTTCAATACTATCTATCTCTCAAACTCTCATTACTAATTGCTATACTACTTAATCTTTCTCTTTTTTTCGTATTTAATCATTATGTCGAGTTCTGACAAGGGAAAAGGTATTGCTACATCTCCCAAAAAATCCAAAATGTCCAAGTTCGAGCGAATGGGTCTTTGGGGCAAATCGAAGAAACCATCTGGAATAATTATTCGGGAGCCCCAAAACCAAACTCCATCCGGTTTTGAAAATAAAAATCAAGAAGCTGAATATGATGCTATACATAAAAATATCTATTACGGTAGTACAACAGCTACCAGTGAAGAAGAAGTTGATCTCCGGGGATTTCGACGTGTCCCGAATCGTCAACAACTGCAAAACATCGACGAAGAAATGGACCATGAAATTGATGAAGCTATGTTAAATCAAACATATGCAACATTCGAGCGCACTCTTCATGGCGTACCAACTCCGACGCAAAAATCAAAGTCGAAGCGTCCTGCGGTAAGCCAAGCTGAAGAAGAACCTCCTTATGTTGAGGAGTTATCGTCCGAGGAGGAAGAAAATGTGAAAGGCAGAGGAAGCAAGAAAACTAAAGCAAGAAAGAAGCCTGCCCCTGTTGCAGAAAGGAAACCGGTATCCGAACTTTTTTCAAAACACTTTAACAAGGAAAAAATGTCGTATGGTTCGATGAAGTTATCTTGCAACTACTGCTCGAAAGTGCATCCGTATAAAGTCGGGGATGGATATGGAAATTTTAAAAGGCATTTTGAGAATAACCATGCCTCGGTCCACAGAGAACAAAAGTCACAAAGTCAACTCAACTTCCAACCTTCTACTAGAGTCGGGCCAGTCCGGCAATCAAGGTATGTCTGAATCTCAACTTTATAAATATAATGAAAAAATTGCTAGAGAACAAATGTCAAAATTATGTGCACAAGAATCTTTACCTTTTAATTTTGCGGATAGTACGTGTTGGGAATCCAGGATGCAAAATGCCTATAATCCTGCTATTAAAAGAATTCCACGTACCACAATGACTAGACAAGTAGTATACTTAGCCAAACAACATAAACTTGCACTACGAGCTTATTTTAGATCTATAAATCATAGAGTTTCTTTAGTTGCAGATACTTGGGCGATTTTAAACAAAAAATGATTATATGGGAATAACTATACAATGGATTGATGAAAATTGGAACTTAAACAAAAGATTACTTGCGTTTAAAAAATTTAATTGTGCACATGGTGCAGATAATATAGCTAGAGCAATTATTAAAATTTTAACTTTTTATTGCTTAAAAGATAAAATTTTCACAATTGGTTTTGATAATGCTAGTTCTAATCTCGCAAGTGTACCGGCTTTAATACAAGCTTGCAATCCTGTTTTAGCGAATTCGATTATTTCATACTAGATGTATATGTCATATTCTAAATTTATGTGTACAAGATGCATTAAAATTTGTAGATGAGGCAATAGAACCAATTAGAAAATGTGTCTTGTTTTTACATAATCACACTAAGTTAGCTAGACAATGGGTAAAATTTTTAAAGTCAAAACAAATGCAACCCAAATTTTTTACTCCAGACGTAAAACATAGATGGAACTCAACTTTTGAGATGTTAAATTCAACTAATGAATATAAAGATTATTGTGTGAATTTTTAATACGTATTTTCGTGTAGAAGGATTTTATTTATTGCCAACGTATTGGGATGAAACTAAAGATTTAATAAAACTATTAAGGGTTTTGAAAATGCAACTAAAGATTTAAGTGGTTGTTATTATCCCACGTCTCCTAAAGTTTTATTTCATTGTTGTTTTATTGTATCTGAAATTGATGTTTGTAGTAAATCCGAAATATTATCGAATGCTATTTACAATATGTGTTTAAAATGGCTAAAATACTTTAATCGTATTCATGATGTTTTCTTGATTAGTGCAGTTTTATCTCCCGATTTGAATTTAGCTCAAGTAGAACAATTACTTGAAATATATTATAATATTCTTAAAAATTTGGGTTTTCCTAATATTGTGGATAGTGTTGAAAGTCAAACTTTATTTGAAAATATTCCTGACGTTGAACAAGTAAAAATTGATTTGAAAAATAGTTTAGAAACTGTTTTTTCTGAATATTCTTCTAAATATGGTGATAAGATTCAAACTCAAAAAACAAGAACTAAGACTACAAATACATTTAACATGGAATTCGATAGAACTCCCACCAACCCATTTCAACAACAACTCTATAATATAGCAAGAAATAGGGGTGGTAGTAACGTCGGTCAAAGAAATGACCTTAGTAGATATTATGCAACTAGTTTTGTGCCGGAGGATGACAATGCAGGTTCCTTTGATCTATTGGATTGATGGAAGAGAATGGGAACCGAATTTCCCATACTTTCCATTATGGCATAAGAAATTCTTGCAGTGCCCGCATCCACAGTCCCCGTTGAGAGTGCTTTTAGTGAAGGAGGCTATATGTTGGACGAGCGGAGATCCCGAATGACGCCAAAAAATCTCGAGGCTCAAATGATACTTAAAGACGCAACAAATGTAATATCCGCATTTTTCTTTTCCTTGTATTTTTCTTTTTCGGCGTATTTCCCGATAGTAGTGACCCTCGTGTATCTTTCAGTGTATCTTCCCTATTATCTATGGATTTTATTCCCATTATTGTCTTGCGGAACCGCCGTTTCGGGGTTGCCGTGGATCCATTCTACGTTATGATGCCTGTTGAGATGTTCCGTTTGATGTTTCGTTCACATTCCGGTGTTTTTGGACCGTTCATATTTCGTACCTAGCGCACGCTACTCTTTCTGCATAGCGCACGCTAGGGTTCCCTTAGTAGCGCACGCTACGTTTGTTAAATAGCGCGCGCTGGTAGTAGCCACAGGAGTGGCGGTGTTGTTTTCGGCCTTACGGACAGCGTATTAGCGTCGCTACATATGCTAGCGCACGCTAATGTCGAGAAGGCTAGCGCACGCCGATGATGCCGTAGCGTGCGCTAGCGTGAGTGCCCGATCTTGGGCCGATTTACTCACGAACCCGGTCAGTGCCGATTAAGCGCACGCTACGCTTGTATGGTAGCGCACGCTAACGGATCGATTAGCGCACGCTACGCTTGTATGGTAGCGCACGCTAACGTATCAGTGGGTTCGGCGGTTGCCACTGGACTCGGCTGATGTCCGTAGCGCACGCTATTGGTCGATAGCGCGCTACCAAGAGGTTATTAGCGCACGCTACGTTTCGAGTAGCGCACGCTAACGGCCAAAAGTCCTCTACCGGATGGACGCTAACTAGTTTGGCCTGTAATTTTTCCCCGTTAGCGCACGCTAACCTTAAGGATTAGCGCACGCTAACACTCCCCTGGCTATATAAACCGGGGAGTTGGCCGAGATAGTCACAAATTCTCATTTCTCTCCTTCTTCCGCGAGCGACTCCGGAAGGCGATTTGAGGCGACTTTCTTCTTCAATCACTTGAGAGATTCTTTTGCTTGAATTCTTGGTGTAGATTAACATCATCCACTTGTGTTTCTCATCCTAAATCCAAGGTAATCTCTTAGAACCCTACTTTTGGATAATTTGGGGGTTTTGGGATTTTCTTCGATCCGTTTCGTTTTGTCGATGGATTCATGATGAATATGATTAATCTTGTTGGTATTCTTAGTTTCCCTACGGATTCATGGTATATTTCGTGATTTTTACGGAATCGAGAGGGTTTGGTTGTGGTCCGCCCTCGTTGTTGTTTATATACGAATATACATGAATCGTAGGCGGGTTTTAGTGTATTCCAATTCCGTATTCGTTTAGAAATGGTTGTGATTGTATTCTTGAATCGTTAGGTTCGGTTTCATTGGTTCCTAGCGTTCGTCGGTGACATTCCTTTCGTTCTTCGCGTCGTCATTAATTCAAGGCAAGTATTCTTTTGGAAACCTTTATGCTTAACATGAAATGGTAATGTATATTGTGTGTGCTTTGCTCACCACAGGAGGGTCCGACGGGCCTCGGGAATCTATGACTTCACTCTGGATTCATGAGTTTGTTTCGCTAGCTTGACTCGGGAGGGTCTGAGAGGCATCGGGTGGGATTCGTGGCTTCGTCCCGGTCTGGCGATGCATGCGTGATTTGTTTTATGAAATGGCGGCTCGGGAGGGTCCTCGGAGGCCTCGGGTGGGATTCGTGGCTTCGTCCGGTCTGGCAGATTAATTGTTTATTTGTTTGTTTAGGAAAAGACATGTCGGTTTTGACTTTTGAAAATGATATTGGTGCATGTACTATGAAATGTGTAAGCGTTTGGTTTGCCTTGACTACTTGTACTAGCGTAATTGCTAACCCCTTTGGGGACCCGTTTTGGGGAAATTCTTGTTATGGATTTCTGGTCATAATTATCCGGACGGCGAGCAAGGACGATGCGAGGATGTTGGCCAAGGCCGTTGACATGTGCATTTGGGTCGTCTTATTTCCTTTGTCTAATTCGATATGGTTGTTTCCTATATTTCTAAACTTATAGATTGTACTCGCGAGTACTTAGGCTTTTCCTTTCTGGTTGTGTTTGGACTTCGTTGGAGTTACCATATTTGTCGGTTGATGTTTATTATGCCGGTTGTACCGGCGTGTTGTTTTATGTTCTTGTTGTTAATAATATTGTCTCCTTGCTAACCGAGACGGTTAGTCGAGAGGTGTTCTCTTGTGTTAGCCTGGTGGATTCCATGTAGGGGTCCACGGCGCTGTAATACACCTCGAATATCTTGGGGGTGTTACAGAAATGGTATCAGAGCTCTAGGTTTATGGATACCTAGGCTTGTTGGTCATTTGGGTCTAGTCGTGTTTTGTTTTGCACATTGTCACGCCACGCCCGGCATCCCGGTACTTCCAGTGCTCGTAAGTTTTCCTATTCGGCTCTTTTGTTTCTTGCATTGTATTTCTACTTCTGAATCGTAATTGCTTTTCCCCTTACTCATCATCGATATACTTCTGTTATCTCTCAACATCAGTATGGATGCCGGAGAAAACCGTGGTCGTGGTCGTGACCGTGTGCGCGGCCGAGGACGTGGGGCAGCCGGTGGGGCGGCCACGTCGCATTCTTCGGGAGCCGGCAGTACCGGTGACCGTCACAATCATGCTTCTTCTCAGGAGCGCGCCGATCTTGGTATTGCGGCTGTTATGCAGCAAATGGTTAACCAGATGACGGCTATAGCTCAAGTGGTCCAGAACCCCGATCAGGCCCACGCTAATCGGGGCGGAGCGGATCGCTGGCTTCAGGATGTCATCAAGATGCATCCTCCTCAGTTATCGGGAGCTTCGGACCCGATCGACTGGGAAGGGTGGATCAAGGAGATATCCAAAGTCTTTACTGCTACCAATTGTCCCGAGGACCGTAAGGTCCCTATTGCTCAATACTTTCTCACGGGAGATGCTACAGATTGGTGGGAGGCCGTTAGTCCCAAAGATCATGTTGCTTCGTGGGCCGAGTTTCATGAGTTGATGGAAACCGAGTATTGTCCGTGGCCGGTCAGACAGGCTCGAGTGCATGCTTTCTACGATGCCCAACCTCGGGATATTCCCGTATCCCAAGCCATTGCTGATTTCAATAAAGAGTTGGGTTATGTGAAGACCCAAGTTGTCGCTGAGAGCGACAAAATTTTCCATTTTTTCAGGAGAATGAAACTGCCCATTCGGGACTATATGTCTGGACTTGTATGTACCACCCTGAAGGATTATCAGAGTCGAGCTCTTGCCTACGACATGTCGGTGACAGCCAGTGCGGCGGTTCGGGAGAGTAAGAAGCAGAAATCCGCCGGAAATTTTTCGGGTCACAGAGGTGGAGGCCAGCAGAAGTCTCAGTCTGTGAATATTCCTGGAGGTAATTTGGCTCGTTTCTCTGGGGGCTATCGGGGTACTACCGGTGCCTCCGTTCGGGATGCCAAATGCTTTAACTGCGGCGAGCCGGGCCATCGGAACCGGGAGTGTCCTCGTCCGCCTCTAACTTGTCACACTTGTGGTCAGTCGGGCCACAAGGCCTTCTTTTGTGAGCGGGTAAGAAAGCTTCCTGGTGCTCAGGCTTCTTTTCCAGCACCTTTGGAGCCAAGTGTGAATCAGGGTTCTTTTGCTCCGCCGCCACCTCCGAGTGCTGGTCGAGGTAGGGGTCGGGGTCAGCCCGCTAGAGGAGGAGCTTCCAGTGTCGGCTCTGCCCAGCCGCGTATCTACGAGATGAGGAGGGCCGATGACCCAGCAGCTACCGTGGCGACAGGTACCGTTCATATTCATTCTCATCCTGTCAGTGTGCTTTTCGATTCTGGTGCTACACATTCGTTCATATCGCTGGGGTGTGTGCGTCGTTTGAGTCTCATTGTTTGTCGCCTTGCGAGTCTTTCATCGTTAAACTTCCTAGCGGTGACAGGATCGTTGGCGATCGAGAGGTCCGAGGCGTGCGTGTTTATTTGTGAGAGAGCACGGCTCTCTAATCTTATCGTTGTTGATATTGAGGGTGAGGATCTAATTCTCGGGATGATTGGCTCGAGCGGCATGGCGCAATCATGAACTACCGCACGAGAATCATCACTATGTTAGCCGAGGATGGCACCGAGCACTCGTTCGCGGGGCGAAAGAGGGAAACCAGAAGTTCGTTATTAATGCCTTGAAGGCGATGAGTCTCCTGCGAAAGGGGTGTACTTGGTTATTGGTGCTATGCCTTAAAGACGGAAAATGGTGGAGTCGAGCTTGGTCGATTCCGGTCGTTAATGAGTATCTGATGTTTTTCCTGACGAGTTACGGGATTGCCACCGGATCGTGAGGTCGAGTTTGCTATAGAGTTAGAGCCGGGCGCGGCTCTGTTTCAAGGCGCCGTATCGCATGGCACCTTGAGAGATGTCGAGTTGAAGAAGCGGTTGAGTGAGCTTCTTGAATCGGGGTATGTTCGACCGAGCGCCTCGCCTTGGGCGCGCCGGTCTGTTGTGCGGAAGAAGGATGGTTCACTACGTTTGTGTATCGACTATCGCGAACTAAACAAGGTAACCATCAAGAACAAGTATCCTTTGCGAGGATTGATGATTTGTTCGATCGATTCTGAGGAGGCTGCGGTATTCTCGAAGATTGATTTGAAATCGGGGTACTATCGGCCGGGTGAGAGAGTCGACGTGCAGCGACTTTTCGGACGAGATACGGACATTATGAATTCGTAGTTATGCCTTTCGGGTTAACTAATGCGCCGGGTGTTCATGCGGTTGATGAACAAAGTCTTTATCGAATATTTGGATAAGTGTGTCGTCTTCATTGCGATATTCTTATCTATTCGAGGAATGAGGAAGAGCATGCCCATCATTTGCGGATAGTGTTAGACATTTTGAGGACCGAGCAACTCTATGCGAAGTTCTCGAAATGTGAGTTAGTGAAGGAAGTGATGTTTTTGGGTCACGTGATTTCACCAAGGGGTTCGTGTGGACCCGCGAAGATTGAGGCGGTATTGGATTGGGCATCGCCCACAAATGTGAAGGAGGTCCGCGATTTCTTGGGTTTGGTGGCTACTACCGTAGGTTCGTGAGGGTTTCTCAAAACTAGCTCGGCCACTTACTCGGTTGCTCCATAAATCCGAGAAGTTAAATGCGGACCGATGAGAGGCGTCGAGTTTCGAGGAGTCAAGAAGCGTTTGACTTCACCCGGTCTTGGCGTTGCCATGTGGCAACGAGGATTCGCCGTCTATAGCGATGCTTGGTCGTGGTCTTGGGTGCGTATTAATGCGGCACGGCAAGACCATTGCCTATGCGTCGAGACGATTAAGGCCGTATGAACTTAACTACCCTACTCACGATTTGGAGTTAGCGGCGGTAGTCTTTGCACTCAAGATTTGGCGTCACTATCTTTTCGGCTCTACATGTCGATTTTTACCGATCATAAAAGTCGAAATACATATTTACTCGGCGGGAGTTGAATATGAGGCGGAGGAGGTGGTTAGAGCCGATTAAAGATTATGACCTTGAAATTCTTTATCATCCGGCAAGGCGAACGTCGTGGCCGACGCCTTGAGTCGGAAACCGATTGCGTTGCGAACGCTTGAGGTCCTTACGCCTCGCCCCGAGCTTCGGCGGGTTTTGATCGGGTTAGATGTTGAGGTTTTGTTGCCTGGAGCTGTCGGGCAACTTTGTGCTTTAGAGATTTCGTCGTCCTTGATCGATGAAATTAAGCTGAAACAATCAGAGGACCCGATGATTACTCAAATCCGAGAGAACGTCCTTAAAGGAAAGTCTCCTGGATTTGTGATTCACGAAGATGGTGTTTTGAGATTCTAGAGTCGGCTTTGTGTGCCGAACGATCCAGAGTTACGACAGAGTATTTTGCGTGAGGCCCATTCCACACCTTATTCCGTTCATCCTGGTTCGAGTAAGATGTACAAGGACCTGAGGAGGAACTTCTGGTGGAATGATATGAAGGAGGAGGTCGCACAGTTTGTAGCGAGATATTTGACGTGCCAGCAGGTCAAAATCGAGCATCAACGGCCGGCTGGGTTATTGCAGTCACTTCCCGTTCCGGAATGGAAATGGGAAGACTTATCGATGGATTTCGTTACGAGTTTACCAAGATCGAGGACGGGCATGAACATGGTATGGGTGATTGTTGATCGTCTGACCAAGTCGGCACATTTTCTGGGCATCAAGGACACTTGGGTCCCAGAGAAGTTAGCTCGTGTGTTTATCGCGCAGATTGTGAGACTTCACGGTACTCCGAAGTCTATTGTTTCGGATCGTGATGGCCGTTTCGTATCGCACTTTTGGCAGGCGGTGCATAAGGCGTTAGGTACCCGTTTGCATTTGAGTACCTCTTTTCATCCCCAGTCAGATGGACAGTCGGAACGCACCATCCAGACATTCGAGGACATGTTGCGTGCTTGTGCCCTCGATTGGAGTAGCGACTGGGAGGAGCATTTGCCATTGATCGAATTCACGTACAACAATAGTTGGCACGCGTCGATTCGGATGGCACCGTATGAGGCACTTTATGGGCGGCGATGTCGATCGCCGATTTGTTGGAATGAGGCGTCCGATTTGGTCGGGACCGAACCGGATGTCGTTTTAGAGACGAGACGGAAGATAGAATTAATTCGAGAACGGATGTTGATCGCCCGCAGTCGGCGAAGTCATATGCGATGTTCGTCGACCTTTAGAATTCGAGGTGGGGGACCACGTTTTGCTGAAGGTGTCGCCGACGAAGGGAATTTTCCGTTTCGGGAAAAAGGGGAAGTTGAGTCCGAGATTTATTGGACCCTTCGAGATTCTCGAGCGAGTCGGTGGGTTGGCATACCGTTTGGCGTTGCCCCCGGCCCTGAGTCATGTTCATAGCGTTTTTCATGTTTCCCAGCTGAGGAAATACGTCCCGGACCCTAGTCACATCATCGATTATGATGAGATTGACGTCGCCGAGGATATTACTTTTGAGGAGCGCCCTTTGAAGATTTTGGAACATCGGGAGAAACGACTGAGGCATAAGACCATCCCTTTGGTCAAGGTGCAGTGGTCGAGACACGGTGTCGAGGAGGCAACGTGGGAGACCGAGGATAGCATGCGTGCTAGGTACCCGGAGTTGTTTGTTTCTTAAGTTTCGGGACGAAACTTGTTTTTAGAGGGGTAGAATGTAATATCCGCATTTTTCTTTTCCTTCTATTTTTCTTTTTCGGCGTATTTCCCGATAGTAGTGACCCTCGTGTATCTTTCAGTGTATCTTCCCTATTATCTATGGATTTTATTCCCATTATTGTCTTGCGGAACCGCCGTTTCGGGGTTGCCGTGGATCCATTCTACGTTATGATGCCTATTGAGATGTTCCGTTTGATGTTTCGTTCACATTCCGGTGTTTTTGGACCGTTCATATTTCGTACCTAGCGCACGCTACTCTTTCTGCATAGCGCACGCTAGGGTTCCCTTAGTAGCGCACGCTACGTTTGTTCCGTAGCGCGCGCTAGCTAGTAGCCCTGGGAGTGGCAGTGTTGTTTTTCCAAATATACGGACCTGCGTATTAGCGTACGCTACATATGCTAGCGCACGCTAATGTCGAGAGGCTAGCGCACGCTGATGATGCCCGGTAGCGTGCGCTAGCGTGAGTGTCCAGTACTGGACAGTTTACTACTGAACCCGGTCAGGTGCCAGTTAGCGCACGCTACGCTTGTATGGTAGCGCACGCTAACGGATCAGTTAGCGCACGCTACGCTTGTATGGTAGCGCACGCAAACGTATCAGGTGGGTTCTGGGCAGTTGCCACTGGACTCGGCTGATGTCCAGGTAGCGCACGCTATTGGTCGATAGCGCGCGCTACCGAGAGGTTATTAGCGCACGCTACGTTTCGAGTAGCGCACGCTAACGGCCAAAAGTCTGGCTACTGGACTGGACGCTAACTAGTTTGGCCTGTAATTTTTCCCCGTTAGCGCACGCTAACCTTAAGGATTAGCACACGCTAACACTCCCTGGATATATAAACCAGGGAGTTGACCGAGATAGTCACAAATTCTCATTTCTCTCCTTCTTCCGCGGCCGAGCGACTCCAGAGGCGATTTGAGGCGATTTTCTTCTTCCAATCACTTCAGAGATTCTTTTGCTTGAATTCTTGGTGTAGATTAACATCATCCACTTGTGTTTCTCATCCTAAATCCAAGGTAATCTCTTAGAACCCTACTTTTGGATAATTTGGGGGTTTTGGGATTTTCTTCCGATCTGTTTCGTTTTGTCGATGGATTCATGATGAATATGATTAATCTTGTTGGTATTCTTAGTTTCCCTACGGATTCATGGTATATTTCGTGATTTTTACGGAATCGAGAGGGTTTGGTTGTGGTCCGCCCTCGTTGTTGTTTATATACGAATATACATGAATCGTAGGCGGGTTTTCGAGTGTATTCCAATTCCGTATTCGTTTAGAAATGGTTGTGATTGTATTCTTCGAATCGTTAGGTTCGGTTTCATTGGTTCCTAGCGTTCGTCGGTGACATTCCTTTCGTTCTTCGCGTCGTCATTAATTCAAGGCAAGTATTCTTTTGGAAACCTTTATGCTTAACATGAAATGGTAATGTATATTGTGTGTGCTTTGCTCACCCTGGGAGGGTCCGACGGGGCCTCGGGGGAATCTATGACTTCACTCTGGATTCATGAGTTTGTTTCGCTAGCCAGCTCGGGAGGGTCCTTAGAGGCCTCGGGTGGGATTCGTGGCTTCGTCCCGGTCCTAGTCGATGCCTGTGCGTGATTTGTTTTATGAAATGGCCAGCTCGGGAGGGTCCTTAGAGGCCTCGGTTGGGATTCGTGGCTTCGTCCCGGTCCTAGGCAGATTAATTGTTTGACTGTTTGTTTCCGGAAAAGACATGTCTGGTTTTGACTTTTGAAAATGATATTGGTGCATGTACTATGAAATGTGTAAGCGATTGGTTTGCCTTGACTACTTGTACTAGCGTAATTGCTAACCTCTTTGGGGACCCGTTTTGGGGAA
>JAWKAU010000457.1:0-60000 GCA_033398695.1 Orobanche coerulescens | reverse complement strand
TTCCTAGATCTAATATGTGAATAAAATGAACAAAATTATACTCATAACACTTATGTCAGCTTTTTTGTCTGAATACAAACAAAATGAAATAGCTTTCTAGATGATCCTTATATAAGAAGGTGATTCTAACAATCTTTCTAGTTACTTCGTTCTTTATTTCTATTTGAGAGGATCCTAAGTAAAAGAGTTTTGTTTTTCTACCGAACTAAAACAATATGCTAATGTCTCTAGTAAACCAAAGTCACCGTTGAATAGCTATTTTGCTTCAAGTTTTTTTTTTATTTTTTCTTATACTCCTAAATAAAAATAGAAAATTTAGTTATGATTAGAGATTGTATTTTTATTTTCCACCATGGATTCTTTACTCAATACTAATTTAATTGGAAATCTGGGCCCAATTCAAAAATTCTGTTTCGTAATTTTATAATTCAACTTTGAGATTTATAAGTAACTCGTGTATACAAATTACAAGAATGTGTATTATTTTTATCGAATTTATCATTGAGGGATAAAGAATTTAATCCTTTTTAGAAATAAAGTTTTGGTCGGAATATGAATAAAACCGAAAGACTCTTTAATTATTAAAAGATTAAAGGAACAAATCACAATTTCACCACTAAACTATACCCACTACAATATGATTATTGTATATAAATAACCATTTTTTGAATTAGATAATTGAATATGATCAAGTATAGGATCATCAAAAAATCATCAGAGTGTTTAGCCTTTTCGTGGGTAGATAAAAATTTAATGAGATTTGAAAAAGAGGCTTCATTCAATTTAAATAATAAATAACATAATTAAAGTCTATCTTTTGATAATAGATTATAGATAAAAACACACACTAAAATTATAAAAGAAAAAGCATTATAGAAGAATCGACAGTTTATTTTTTAGTTTAGAAAATTAAAACATAATCATAAAAGTCCTTATTTTTTTTAGCTCTATTGTTGATGTGCCCCAGTTTTAGATAAAAGAAATTTACGATTTGCGTATTATTATTTATCTTCCCGATATACTAATGCGAATACGTTGAGCCTAAATGGCAGCTTCTCATGCTTCGACTACCACATGTCTTCTGCTGGTGCTTCGTGTGCTTATATGTCACCCTTTCATGCTTCAGCTGACACATAATTAATTACTCGCCTAATCATCATTGCATTAATTACATTATAAGTATACCTCAAATAACTCCTACCTACCTTATTAATTTCTACGAATTAAGGAATATAAATTATGAATAAATAGAAATTGATTACATTACAGAAATATTTTACGTTTTCATTAATTAAAAAATATAAATTCCAAACAAAGAGAATTTAATATAGTAGTGTGCACTATATATTAAAAACTTAAACCTAAAATCTCGCGAAAATATTATATATTTCCATTAATTAATTAATTTGTATTAATTAGTTACTATAATTATGTATATCAATAAAAGAAATATCAACTGAAAGAAGTGTTGCATATATATAATTAAAAGGTACTCTAAGTGATTTTTTAAATAATTTTAAGTGATTTTTTTATTTTTTAAGTGATAAAAAGCGTCATGAAAGAATGACAAGAAAAATAAAAAGTAAAAAGGGGGAGAGAAAAGAAAAGACGAAGAAGTCGAAAAGGTGAAATCCCGAACAATTCGAAGAAGTCGAAAAGGATAAAAAGAAAAAGATGGAGAACTAACGAAACGATCAAAGCCGAAAACTTTAATTCGTACAAATATACATATATTTTATTTTTGCAAGTTTTATCCATTCAAGGCGTTATTTTGTAATCATAAAAAGTGAGAGATTATTGGAATATTTTATTCCATATATTCATTAATATAGTTTTGATGATTAAGTTGCTAAACAAAGCAAAACAACAAAGAAGTGAAACAAAGCAACGAAGGAGTCGAAGACGCAAAAAGTTGATCAAACCGCATGGATAACGCACGCTATCTGCCAAGAATAGCGTACGTAATCGAACGGAGATAACGTACGTAACATACTCAGCATAACGTACGTAATAAGGACTTACCTGCAGCTGATTTACTTACCCGATTTAAGATAGCGCACGCTACAGCTGATGATTAACGCACGCTATCGAAGGCATTTAACGTACGTAACACAAAGGTGTTAACGTACGTAATGGAGTTTGAATATGAATTCAAACAGATAAACGTTGGAAAGAATCTGGTCGAAGTCAACATCTCAACGGGCAGTTTCACAAAATGAAGGCAACGGATATATGAGTTAACGCACGCTACGATGCATGGTTAACGTACGCGACGTAAGATAGTTAACGTACGTAACATGAAAGCTATAACGTACGTAACAGAAGAAACGAAGCCAGTGGACTGAAACTGAAAGTCGATAACGTACGCTACATGAAACCTATAACGTATGTAACAAGGCATAAAACACGCTATGAAGAAAGGTTAGCGCACACTAGCAAGTCAAAAGTGACTAACGACTAGTTGGATGGAAATGACTATAAATACCAAACCACTTGGTATCAAACCACACAACAACCTTGAGCAAAACATATATACCTGTTATATCATTGTAAACATCCTAGTTGTTGTACTTGAGCTAGAATTGATAGTGATTGAGTGTTATACACAAAATCATACAAGAGAGGAAAAAGAATAGATACAATTGGATTCGGTGTTATTAGGATCAAGGATCCGGCATTGTTAGAATCACAATCGATATCTAAGTGAGGTTTATCTAGTACACATAGAAAGCTAGATTGGTTGGTTTCTTGCCCGATAGAAAAGAAAAATAGTTTAACTTGGACCGACATAAAGACAAGTGATTGGACGGTTTACTCGGACCGATAGAAGACGAGCTTGTAACGGTTATCCCTCAACCAATAGAAGAGAGGTGCAGAGGTTTATCTTAAGCCTATAGAAAAAGATACCGAAGATAGGGCGTAGACACGTTTGGCCGAACCTCTATAAATCATTGTGTCGTTTAATTTCCGCACATTTATTTAAATCGCTTCCGCAACGCGAAAGAGTTTTATAACTCTATCTCCAAACGGCGATACCGACCAATATTGCACCAACAATAACAAGTTTAGTATTTTTGATATTATTTTTATAGATTTTAGTAGACGAAACGAACGAATGGCAACGAAAACATGAATGTTTACACGAAATTTATGAAAGCTCTATTGTATTTTCGAATTGCAAAGTTTAGTACAAACGGAATTCATAAAATGTATGTTTTTATAAAATTAAATATAAAATTTTAAAGTATGTTATAAAATATTATATATATATATATATATATATATATATATAGGAGCGGGTTCTATGCAGTACCAATATTAGATGCAGTACTTTACAGTACTAACTTATGCATGAAATACATGCATTTCGTGCATCAAAATTTCAATGCATTAATTCTCACAAAAATTTGATGCATATAATCTAATATTTTAATACATCGATATTTTGATGCATATATTGCATATTTTAATGCATTGAAATTTTGATGGACGAAATGCATATATTTCATGCATAATTAGTACAAAACTCATGCATAAATTAGTACTGTAAAGTACTACATCTAATATTGGTACTGTATCGAACGCGTCAGTATATATATATATATATATATATATAGGGATAGGTTCAGGTAGGAAAGCTTTTTTCCGTAAGAAATAAGAATGATTTTGGGCCTTAGATCTTTGGTGATCAATGGCTGCGATTTATTCACGTTGTGCTAAGAATTTAGCCTAAGTGTGCTACGCGGAATATTTTTATGGGGATATATTTGTAATCATACATATTGTATGTTTGGTATTTTCTATAATCATGGGATTTCATATCCCACTTTTCCATCTCTTCCCAACGTGTAAGCCGTTATTTTTTTTCTCTTTCCTCCATCTTTTTATCTCTTTCCTTCATCCTTCACACCTCAACCCTCGTATCAGCCGAGTATGGGACCTTCTCGGTCAGTTAGAGAACCCAAAGGACCTAAGTCGGTGTCTTTGAGTTCTGGTAATGCTCCTAGGTGTTTCAATTATAACGTTCTAGGCCATGAACGCGCGCATTGTAAGAAACCGCCAGTGACTTGTTATAATTGTGGACACGAGGGGCATCGAGTTCAGTACTGCGAGATTGTTGCCAAGATGATAAGGGACCGGAATTCTATTCCTACTTCCGGAGGGCCCAGTGATGTCTAGTGATGGTGTTTTTGGTACCCGCTACACGGATTGTTTCGCGTGTAGAGATGTTTCTGTGACACTTTTACATTTGGAACTTGTTGAATGGTATTTTGTTTTGTGTAAGTTCCCGTTTAGTTGTTGAACCTACGGAGGCGTGTCAGTGGACCACGAGGTCATGAGCATGGTATTTTATTATGTGTCGTTATATTTTGTTTCGTATCACTGTGATAACCTTAGTTTAAGTTTCGGGGAGAAACTTATTTTTTGTGTGATAGAATGTAATATCCGGTATTCTCATTTTCTGTTATCTTGAAATTATTTGTGTTTTGACGTCGGACATTTTCTTGTTGATGAGTATCGGAGTGATTTCTATCGTGTTATTCTATTTGTTTCTTTCGCATAGCCGTTTTAGTCGGGTGCGGCTTGTTGTCGCGTGCGTTTCTTTGATTAAATGTGTGCATGTGATGTGACGTTAATTGCTCGTTATTGTTTTGAATCTTAGTCGGTGGCATTGTGCTGGTCGTCGTGGAACGTGTTTTCACGCCGTATGTCTTTTGGCGTTTCTTGCAGCGTTTCGCCGTTGGGCGCGAGTTTTCGGTTTTTGTGTATCTCGTCGAGTCTTCCTGACAGTGGATATTTCTTCTCCCTACTTGTTTTAAGTTTCGGGACGAAACTTCTTTTAAGGAGGGTAGAATGTAATATCCGTAATTTCGATTTCCGGTAATTTTCTTTTTTCGGCGTAAGTCCGTTTTGACGACTCGCTCATGACCATTTCGTCATTTCGAGAATGATTAATTCTGCACTTTTTGTCATCCGAGTTCGTTTGGTATCGTTTCTTGAGTTAGAGCTTTTTAGGCGTTTTTCCGCACTTGAGTTCGATTCTTGCGAATCTCGTCCAAAGCTGTTGTTTGAGTTTCTCGTAAGTTCATTTAATGTTATTAGTCTTGTTGCAAGATTTGGTTTGGTGTTTCTATCGGGTATCGTGATTTTGGACGTTTTGGGCCATTTTCGTAATTTCCCAAAGTTTTGGGTAATTACTTAGTTGTCGGATTCCGAGCCTTCGGGTGGTCGGGTGTGTGTTCTCTTAGCTCTTAGATTCGTCTTTGCGAGTACGTCGTAACCGTATCATCAATTCGTATTCGTGTTCGGGTTTCGGTCGTTCGGGCCGTCGGAGTTGGCCTCGGCCGATATGGCCGGGCAATCAGGCCCAGGCCGATCGCCGAGTCACGGCCGGTAGTGATCGGCGGCTCTGCCGAGTCACGGCCGGTAGTGCTTGGCGACTCCGGCCGAGCCGTCTGCGTAGGGCGCGGCACATGCCGCGGGCCGCGGCACACTCTGTGGCATTTTTCGGCCAAACCGATCAGGGTGCCGCGGAACACGCCGGCCGGCCGCAAAGACCGCCGACTACCGGGAGCCATTTTTGGGCTGTGCCGCACACACTCCGTGGGCCGCGCACACCGTGTGCGGCTATTTAAGGCCCAAGAATGCTCGTTTTCGCCATTTTCTCCTTCTTCTACTTCTCTTCCGGTCGGGTTGTTCCTATCATGGAGAGATGTTGTTGGTCAACAAATCCATGAAGTTTTGGAGTTCATATCATCAATCATCCATCCTATAACATCCTTTGATCGAGCGAATCGAGTCGATTTTCTAGAAATCTAATTTTGGGGATTTTGGGTATTTTGTTCGATTTTCCGTTTAATCCGATTTAACTTAGGATTGTGATGGATTGATGATTATTTGGATGTATTGTATCATTTCCCTTGTTAACCCATGGTTGGATCGTATCGATTCGTTATTTTGGTCGAGTTCTTGACCGACGCCTTGAAGGTGTCCGTAAAATGTCATAGAGGGTTTTCGGGAGATCTACGATTATTCTTCCTCATATGATCGATGATTTATTGAATTTATGTTGTTAGGGTCGAATTCTTGTGAAGAACTCGAGTCGGGACCCTTCCGTTCATTGTCTTCTTCGGGGTCCGAGCTTTCCGGTCGAACCGTGTTCTTCGGAGCGTTTGGTAGCGGTTATTAAGGCAAGTATCTTATTATACGAGTTGTATCTTGCGACTAGTAATTACGTATGATATGTATGACGATTTTTCTTTCCTCCGTAAATATGTTCCGTTTGAGTTGTTTGTGTTTTCCAAATTTGAAGGCTTTGTGATAATAGTCATATATTGGTATACGTGTTCGGCGTTGTGCCATTTGTGCGGGATTGTGATGTACATATGAGATGGTTGTACACGTGGTTGTGCAATGTCTTGTGTAGAATGTGTGTTATGTTGGTTAAGAGTCGTTGTGATGATCATGATATTTGTGTTGTTTTGGTTTACATACTTGATTGTACATTTCGGTGTAATGTGGAATGGCTTGACATTTAATGATTATGAGTTGAGTCGTGTCGATGTGTGTGCGTGTGATCCGGGTAGGGTCCACGAGGCCTGCGGAGTTCGGTACATGATGTGTACGAACAAGGTGTGTGATCCGGGTAGGGTCGGCGAGGCATCCGGAGTTCGGTACATGATGTGTACGAACAAGATGTGTGATCCAGTAGAGTCCAGCGAGACCTCTGGAGTTCGGTACATGATGTGTACGACGATGTGTGTGGCCGGGTAGGGTCCGTTGAGGCCTCCGGAGTTCGGTACATGATGTGTACGAACAGTGTGTGTGGTCCGGGTAAGGTCCGTCGAGGCCTCCGGAGTTCGGTACATGATGTGTACGAACAATGATCGTGTAGCAGTGATTGTTCGGGTAACATTTTAAATATGGATCTCGGACTCATAATGATATATTATTTAGTATGCTTTGAAACGAGAATTGGGCTAAGGCCTTAATGTTTACGAAAAGGTTTTGTAAATTGGGACTCGAGGTCCAAAATAATTTCTGCTTTAAAAATCCCCGAGATGATGTGTTCCTTTTCAAATATCTCTTACTTGAGTTCGAAATTCTAAAACTTCTCGGGAACATTTTGATAATTGATTTACGTATTAAATTCGTAGTTGTTATTTGCTTGTTACATTTCGTATGGTTTGATACTTGCACTAGTAAAACAGTGGAGTTTTACTAACCCCCGAGTATTCGGGGGGTGGATGTCTGTTCTGCGTCCAGGTACATGCAGGTTCAGGGGAGGAGTCACAGGATTAGCACAAGGAGATGACGAGCTGCGATACTAATCAAGAGTTGAGAGTTGGTAGAGTTTAGTTGTATTGTTAGAGTTGATTCAGTTTTCCGCTGTATTGTATTTCGACCCCTGTGTGGGTAATGTTGTTAGTCAGTCCTGTTGATAGAGTTGTGTGACCTCATCGGTCTGTGTGTTTATGTGTAAGTGACCTTAACGGTCTGTATTATTATATTGTGTGACCCTGGTCGGGCAAGCATTCGGTTGTTTATGGACGTTTAGCCTGGTAGATCCTTGCGGAAAGGGTTTACGTCGTGTAATATTCCTATACGGTTTTGGGGGTGTTACAAAACCCCCCTAAGAGTTCAAATGTGTTTGAATGTCTGCATGCTGATGTGTGGGGGCCTGCCAGTGTTCCGACACATGGCGGAAACCGATATTTTTTATCTGTGATTGATGATTATTCCAGGAAAGTCTTTGTGTTTCTCCTTAAGAACAAATCTGATGTGTTTGACACATTCAAAACGTGGAAAATTTTAATTGAAAATCAGACCGGTAAGAAAATTAAAATTTTGAGAACCGACAATGGCCTGGAATTTTGCAATAATTTGTTTGATACTTTGTGTGCGGAAAGTGGTATTCAAAGGCATAGGACAGCACCCTACACCCCCCAACAAAACGGAATCGCTGAGCGCATGAACCGAACCCTCCTTGATAGGGTAAGGTCTATGCTCGTCGACTCGGATTGTCAAAAGCGTTTTGGGGTGAGGCTTTATCTACATGCCTATATTATAAACAGATCTCCATCTGTCCCTTTGAATGGAAACTATCCGAATCTGTGGAATTTAGTAGTAATATTGATTTCTCAAATCTTCGTGTATTTGGGTGTGCTGCATATGTTCATCAAAAGCAAGATAAACTAGAACCTAGATCGATAAGATGTGTGTTCTTAGGCTACCCGGAGTGAGTTAAGGGATTTAGGTTATGGCTTAAGGGCGAACCAGGGTTTAAGGTGCTAATTAGTAGGGATGTTATATTTAATGAAGATGAATTTCCTTGTCTTGAACATCCTGCACCCGCACCCGTGCACATGCCTAATCCAGAATTTGTTTCTAACTACCCTACCTTAAGTGAGGTGGAGCCTGAAAATGATGAAACTTTGCATGCTGAAAATGAAAATCATTCCGAAAATTCTAGTGATGAAGTAATTGAAAATGTTGATCTCACCAACTATCAATTAACTAGAGATAGGCCTAGAAGAGAGAATGTTAGGAGGCCTCATCACTTTGATGATTTTCATATGATGTCCCATGCTTGCAATGTGTTTGAATCTTTAGATAATAACGAACCTAAAAGCTACAAAGATGCTTTAAAATCTGAAAATGCTTCTGATTGGTTAAATGCTATGAATGATGAAATGAATTCCCTGCATGTTAACCAAACCTGGACTCTTGTTCCAAAACACGAGCGTTGTTCTCTTGTGGTGTAAGTGGTTATTTAAGGTTAAGAATGAAGTAGAGAATATCAGATTTAAAGCTAGGTTGGTTGCTAAAGGTTTCACTCAAAAGGAAGGAATTGATTACACTGAGATATTTGCTCCTGTTGTGAAATTCACCACCGTGCGTATCATGCTTGCTTTAGTTGCTCACTTTAATTGGGAATTAAAACAAATAGATGTTAAAACAGCTTTTCTTCATGGTGAATTAAATGAGAAAATTTATATGAGGCAGCCAAAAGGTTTTGTCGACTCTAAGAAACCTGATCACGTTTGCCTTCTTAAAAAGGCCCTTTATGGCACAAGCAGTCTCAAGGCAATGGAACAAGAAGTTTGACTCTTACATGCTTTCTTTAAAATTCAAACGTAGTTCGTATGACCCTTGTCTCTATTTTAAAGAAGACTCCACTGTTCCTATCTTCTTGCTTATCTATGTGGATGACATGTTACTTGTGAGTCCGTGCATAAAATTGATTGATCATGTTAGATCGTGTCTTAGTGATCAATTTGACATGAAATACCTTGGAGACGCCCAGAAAATTTTAGGCATGAATATTGTTAGAGATAGGAAAAACTGTTCTTTGTTTCTCAATCAGTCTTCCTACATAGAGAAAATACTTGAAAAATTTTCTATGACTGCTGCAAAACCTGCTTCTGTGCCTCTTGCTGCCCATTTTCTATTATGCAAAGATCAATCTCCGAAAACTAGTGAAGAAGAAAAATCAATGGAAAAAGTTCCCTACGCTAATGCTATAGGATCAGTCATGTATCTCATGGTTAGTACCAGACCTGATATAGCCTATGCTGTTAGTTGCTTGAGTAGATACATGTCTAATCCTGGTATGCCACATTGGGAAGCCTTGAAGTGGCTTCTCCGTTATTTGAAATCCTCTGTGGATGTTGGTATTAAGTTTTCTAAATCTAGTGATGGTGTTAAACTTGTTGGATATGTGGATTCTAACTTTGCTAATGATCGTGACAATCGAAAATCCACGACCTCTTATGTGCTTACCCTTTGTGGCTCTTGCATTAGTTGGAAATCTCGATTCTGAATGTTGTTGCTTTATCTACAACTGAATCGAATATGTTGCTACAACCGAGGCATTTAAAGAAGCCATATGGCTAAAGGGTCTTACATAGAAATCGGTTTTCTGAAAGAAAAAGTCGTGGTATTTTCAGATAGTCAATCTGGAATTCAGCTATGCAAAAATCCTGTCTTTCATGACCGCACTAAACATATTGATGTTAAATTTCATTTTATTCGTGACATTGTTGAAAAAGGTGAACTTGATCTTGGAAAAATTCCTTCAGAATTCAATCCTGCAGATATGGGCACCAAATGCTTGCCTTTGGAGAAGTTTGTGTCCTGCACTGACCTGCTGAACTTGGGAACTCAAGACTAACTCTTAGTCTTTGCCTTCTTTGTGATGGCTTTACATTCTTAGTGAATTATTATGCTATCTTTGTGATAGTCATGTTGTCTTAGTGATTGCTTTCTTTGTGATTACCTGTACTTACTTTGTGTTTTGTGTGCAGGTGATGTCCGGCGATGATGACCTCCGTCTCCCTTATGTACCCCGATGACTCACTTGGCCCAGGTGGAGAATTGTTGGGTTTTAATTGGCCCAAATGAATAAAATAATGAGGGCCCAATTTATATCTCCTGTAGCCCACTTAAAATCGGACCCGGCCCGGAACCTTTTGGAAGCAGCCCATTAGTGTGGGATTAATCCTGGCCATTTATCTGGTATCTATTAATCCCAGCCGTTGGTTTTATATTTACCCTAAATATATAAACCCTTACCCCAAAACCCTACCCCTCACTTCACTCATCTCACCCGTCGTCTGTCTTCACCCACCCCTTATCTCTCCCGATTTTCTTTCCTTCTTCTCCTCGGTTTGACCTGTTCTTCTGATGGAAAGTAAATCCTCCCGATTTCATCTCTTCGTTTTGTTGTTCCGATTCTCCTATAAATTCCGATTTCGGAGGAGATGAAAGCACAACAAAAACGAAGAGAGCAAGTGATATTTTTTCCCTTGAATCCCTCGGTTTTTCTCTGTGAAATAATTGAGGGTTTTTGTGGGTGAGGTTTGTGAGAATCGGGATCGATTTTCCGGGTTTTCGGTAGCTTTGTGCTTCGATTGGTTTTGGGGTTTTGATCGGTTGAATCTTGCTTGGTGCTTTTGATTCTTGGCGGTTGCTTCGGTTCGGTGGTGGGTTTCGGTTCGAGTCTTGCCGCGGGTCTTGTGAGTCGGGACGTGGCTACGGGGACGGAGGACCTGGCCGTGGTTGTTTCGATAAATGACATCACTTTCCGACGGTTTCGGCCGTTTGGTTTGCATTTCTATTCCCACTGTTATCATTTTCTTTTTCCAGTTGTTGTTTGATTTATTTAATAGAAGTTGTGTAATCCCTAATCCCTATCCCAAGTAGATTCGTGTAATAGTTATATTTGTTATAATTATTGTAATAATCGTGCCACCCGATTCGGACCAATACTCAACACAAAGTGTGCACTATTATTTATGGGACCGTCTTTTCCTTCTTCTGTCGCTCTATCACCGATATTAATTTTATTTCGTTAGAGGCAAATCATCAATCATGACATAAATATAAATAAGGTTGGTAGCATACATCAAATTATTTTCTCCCCCCTAAAAAAAATATCAGATTACAATACTCATTTGTGGATGCGCAATTGTTTTTTTATTTCTAGTCAAATATTGACTTGTACAACCCTATGTAAATAAAATATTCTCATTTTTTTTATCAAAGTAAGCTAATAATATTTGATCTGTATAACAAACAATAAAGTGTAGGAAAAAAACATTTAGCACTAACATACTTAAAATTAATTCATGGAGATAGGCAGGACCAGGTAAAACAACAATAGCCACGAATACGATTCTCAATCAACAAAGTCAAAATGTAATATGTGTTTATGTAGCTATTGGGCAAAAAGCATATTCGGTGGCACAGGTAGTAACTAATTTACAGGAAAAATGAGCGATGGAATATACTATTGTGGTAGCCGAAATGGCGGATTCCCCTGCTACATTACAATATCTCGCTCCTTATACAGGAGCAGCTTTGGCTGAATATTTTATGTACCGTAAACAACACACTTTAATCATTTATGATGATCTCTCAAGCACAAGCTTATCGCCAAATGTCTCTTTTATTAGGCAGACCACCCAGGCATGAAGCTTATCCAGTGGATGTTTTTTATTGACATTCACGCCTTTTGGAAAGAGCCGCTAAATTAAGTTATAGCTTAGGTGAAGGAAGTATGACCGCCTTACCAATAGTTGAAACTCAATCGGGAGATGTTTCGGCTTATATTCCTACTAATGTAATTTCCATTACTGATGGACAAATATTTTTATTTGCTGATTTATTCAATGCTGGAACTTTAGAAAAAAAGAAATAGGCAGGTAACGGGAATCGAACCCGCATCGTTAGCTTGGAAGGTTGTGGGTTATAGTCGACGTTGATTTAGCGCCTCTATTTCAAAACCCAATATGAAATTTTGATTTCATTCGGTTCCTTTATGGAAGATGCGTAAATTCCTAGATCTAATATGTGAATAAAATGAACAAAATTATACTCATAACACCTATGTCAGCTTTTTTGTCTGAATACAAACAAAATGAAATAGCTTTCTAGATGATCCTTATATAAGAAGGTGATTCTAACAATCTTTCTAGTTACTTCGTTCTTTATTTCTATTTGAGAGGATCCTAAGTAAAAGAGTTTTGTTTTTCTACCGAACTAAAACAATATGCTAATGTCTCTAGTAAACCAAAGTCACCGTTGAATAGCTATTTTGCTTCAAGTTTTTTTTTTTTCTTATAATCCTAAATAAAAATAGAAAATTTAGTTATGATTAGAGATTGTATTTTTATTTTCCACCATGGATTCTTTACTCAATACTAATTTAATTGGAAATCTGGGCCCAATTCAAAAATTCTGTTTCGTAATTTTATAATTCAACTTTGAGATTTATAAGTAACTCGTGTATACAAATTACAAGAATGTGTATTATTTTTATCGAATTTATCATTGAGGGATAAAGAATTTAATCCTTTTTAGAAATAAAGTTTTGGTCGGAATATGAATAAAACCGAAAGACTCTTTAATTATTAAAAGATTAAAGGAACAAATCACAATTTCACCACTAAACTATACCCACTACAATATGATTATTGTATATAAATAACCATTTTTTGAATTAGATAATTGAATATGATCAAGTATAGGATCATCAAAAAATCATCAGAGTGTTTAGCCTTTTCGTGGGTAGATAAAAATTTAATGAGATTTGAAAAAGAGGCTTCATTCAATTTAAATAATAAATAACATAATTAAAGTCTATCTTTTGATAATAGATTATAGATAAAAACACACACTAAAATTATAAAAGAAAAAGCATTATAGAAGAATCGATAGTTTATTTTTTAGTTTAGAAAATTAAAACATAATCATAAAAGTCCTTATTTTTTTTTAGCTCTATTGTTGATGTGCCCCAGTTTTAGATAAAAGAAATTTACGATTTGCGTATTATTATTTATCTTCCCGATATACTAATGCAGAATACGTTGAGCCTAAATGGCAGCTTCTCATGCTTCGACTACCACATGTCTTCTGCTGGTGCTTCGTGTGCTTATATGTCACCCTTTCATGCTTCAGCTGACACATAATTAATTACTCGCCTAATCATCATTGCATTAATTACATTATAAGTATACCTCAAATAACTCCTACCTACCTTATTAATTTCTACGAATTAAGGAATATGAATTATGAATAAATAGAAATTGATTACATTACAGAAATATTTTACGTTTTCATTAATTAAAAAATATAAATTCCAAACAAAGAGAATTTAATATAGTAGTGTGCACTATATATTAAAAACTTAAACCTAAAATCTCGCGAAAATATTATATATTTCCATTAATTAATTAATTTGTATTAATTAGTTACTATAATTATGTATATCAATAAAAGAAATATCAACTGAAAGAAGTGTTGCATATATATAATTAAAAGGTACTCTAAGTGATTTTTTAAATAATTTTAAGTGATTTTTTTATTTTTTAAGTGATAAAAAGCGTCATGAAAGAATGACAAGAAAAATAAAAAGTAAAAAGGGGGAGAGAAAAGAAAAGACGAAGAAGTCGAAAAGGTGAAATCCCGAACAATTCGAAGAAGTCGAAAAGGATAAAAGAAAAGATGGAGAACTAACGAAGCGATCAAAGCCGAAAACTTTAATTCGTACAAATATACATATATTTTATTTTTGCAAGTTTTATCCATTCAAGGCGTTATTTTGTAATCATAAAAAGTGAGAGATTATTGGAATATTTTATTCCATATATTCATTAATATAGTTTTGATGATTAAGTTGCTAAACAAATCAAAACAACAAAGAAGTGAAACAAAGCAACGAAGGAGTCGAAGACGCAAAAAGTTGATCAAACCGCATGGATAACGCACGCTATCTGCCAAGAATAGCGTACGTAATCGAACGGAGATAACGTACGTAACATACTCAGCATAACGTACGTAATAAGGACTTACCTGCAGTTCAGACGACTTACCTGACGAAGATAGCGCACGCTACAGCTGATGATTAACGCACGCTATCGAAGGCATTTAACGTACGTAACACAAAGGTGTTAACGTACGTAATGGAGTTTGAATATGAATTCAAACAGATAAACGTTGGAAAGAATCTGGTCGAAGTCAACATCTCAACGGGCAGTTTCACAAAATGAAGGCAACGGATATATGAGTTAACGCACGCTACGATGCATGGTTAACGTACGCGACGTAAGATAGTTAACGTACGTAACATGAAAGCTATAACGTACGTAACAGAAGAAACGAAGCCAGTGGACTGAAACTGAAAGTCGATAACGTACGCTACATGAAACCTATAACGTATGTAACAAGGCATAAAACACGCTATGAAGAAAGGTTAGCGCACACTAGCAAGTCAAAAGTGACTAACGACTAGTTGGATGGAAATGACTATAAATACCAAACCACTTGGTATCAAACCACACAACAACCTTGAGCAAAACATATATACCTGTTATATCATTGTAAACATCCTAGTTGTTGTACTTGAGCTAGAATTGATAGTGATTGAGTGTTATACACAAAATCATACAAGAGAGGAAAAAGAATAGATACAATTGGATTCGGTGTTATTAGGATCAAGGATCCGGCATTGTTAGAATCACAATCGATATCTAAGTGAGGTTTATCTAGTACACATAGAAAGCTAGATTGGTTGGTTTCTTGCCCGATAGAAAAGAAAAATAGTTTAACTTGGACCGACATAAAGACAAGTGATTGGACGGTTTACTCGGACCGATAGAAGACGAGCTTGTAACGGTTATCCCTCAACCAATAGAAGAGAGGTGCAGAGGTTTATCTTAAGCCTATAGAAAAAGATACCGAAGATAGGGCGTAGACACGTTTGGCGAACCTCTATAAATCATTGTGTCGTTTAATTTCCATACATTTATTTAAATCGCTTCATAGCGAAAGAGTTTTATAACTCTATCTCCAAACGGCGATACCGACCAATATTGCACCAACAATAACAAGTTTAGTATTTTTGATATTATTTTTATAGATTTTAGTAGGCAAGCGAGCGAATGGCAACGAAAACATGAATGTTTACACGAAATTTATGAAAGCTCTATTGTATTTTCGAATTGCAAAGTTTAGTACAAACGGAATTCATAAAATGTATGTTTTTATAAAATTAAATATAAAATTTTAAAGTATGTTATAAAATATTATATATATATATAGGAGCGGGTTCTATGCAGTACCAATATTAGATGCAGTACTTTACAGTACTAACTTATGCATGAAATACATGCATTTCGTGCATCAAAATTTCAATGCATTAATTCTCACAAAAATTTGATGCATATAATCTAATATTTTAATACATCGATATTTTGATGCATATATTGCATATTTTAATGCATTGAAATTTTGATGGACGAAATGCATATATTTCATGCATAATTAGTACAAAACTCATGCATAAATTAGTACTGTAAAGTACTACATCTAATATTGGTACTGTATCGAACGCGTCAGTATATATATATATATATATATATATATATATATATATATATATATATATATAGGGATAGGTTCAGGTAGGAAAGCTTTTTTCCGTAAGAAATAAGAATGATTTTGGGCCTTAGATCTTTGGTGATCAATGGCTGCGATTTATTCACGTTGTGCTAAGAATTTAGCCTAAGTGTGCTACGCGGAATATTTTTGTGGGGATATATTTGTAATCATACATATTGTATGTTTGGTATTTTCTATAATCATGGGATTTCATATCCCACTTTTCCATCTCTTCCCAACGTGTAAGCCGTTATTTTTTTTCTCTTTCCTCCATCTTTTTATCTCTTTCCTTCATCCTTCATCCTTTCTCCATCATTTATACCCTAATTTCATACATTAAATTGCCGCAAATATAATCCCTACGTTCATATTTCGTTTTTTGTCTTGTTTCTCTTAACTTTCGATAACTTCTCGTCAATTCAATTCGGAATTATGGTTTCTACAGGTATTTTTTTTGTTTATTGTTTGTTCTTTTTTTTGTTCGTTTGTTCGCTCTTATTCAATCAATGTTCATTTATACAAAGTTTTTTCGCTGGTATTCAAAATAAATTCGTTGAATTTTCGGCTAGGGTTGAATTTTTTTCGTTCATTTATTTCATATTTTTTCATTGAGTTATACATATTTTTATCCAATTCAATTTTTATTTGCTAATTTCGTCAGTATTTTACTTTCTTCAGTCGTTTGTATTTATATATCTTGTTAGTTGTACGTGGTTTTTTTTCGTTCATTGTTTTATTGGTCTTTTTTTTTTTTGATATATAGCAATACATGACAACCCTAGGTGAAAGATATTTATGTTGCACTTTCAAACATATACGTAGCACTTTATATGTTTTTTATTGGCATTCATTTCTGTTTTGGCTGAAGGCTTTATGTGTTGGCACCTTTTAGCAATATTTATGATTTTTTTTTGCCATTGCATTGTGTTTAGTTGAAACTTTTTTGGTTGCACTTTCGTACAATAAGTAGCAGTTTTTGTGGCATATCTTGGCATTTTTTTTGTTGCACTTTCCCACAATCCAGTAGCACTCTTTTTGTTAGCTTTTGGCATTTATTATTTTTACAGAATGCCATAATTTATATTGACTCTTTACCATAGAATCTTTATGTTCTGTACGTAATATATTTTCTGCTTGCATATTAAAAAAATTTGTTGTTTAATTGAGTTGTTATTTTTGAATTTTCAATTGGGAAGTACGTCGGAAGATGTCACCAAATTTATTGTACCTTCTTGCAAAGAAGGTATGAAACCTTACGTGGGTAAGGTTTTCGAGAATTTGAAAGAGGCAGAAGTTTTTTATAAGGATTACGCTTCTGATTGTGGGTTTCAAGTGCGCAAGGCAACGACTGTCAAATCTAAAGACAAGAATATTGTTTGGCGGTATGTGGTATGTAACAAGGAGGGATCAAAGAACGTTGCCAATAAAGTACTTTCTGGTAACAAAAAACGACGTAGGATGGACACCAGAACTGGATGTAAAGCTCGTGTAGTCATCCGATTAGAAGGTTGTGTAGGATATGTCGTTACAGGATTTATTGAGGCCCAGAATCATGATATGATTTCAGAGGCGTACAAGCATCTCATGAATTCTTGTAGGAAGGTTACTCCTGCACACAAGTTGATGATTGGTAAATGCAAGAGAGCAAATATAGGTCCGATGCGATCGTTTCGTTTTTTTAAGGAGCTAGTTGGTACATATGAGGATATTGGGTGTACTACTATTGAATTCAAGAACTATGCTCGTGATATGAGGGCATTTGCGAATGGAGTTGATGCGGAAATATTGCTCCAAAAGTTGGAAAACAAGCGTGATTTTTGCGCGGGTTTCACATTTGACGTTGTTGAGGATGAGTGGCATCAAGTGAAGTGTCTATTTTGGGCAGACCCTCTGTCTATCCAAAACTATCAAATTTTTGGGGAGGCTGTCTCGTTTGATGCTACTTATTCGACAAATAGGTGAATGATGAAAATATTTTTAATTAGTATTATTGTGTAATGTTTTGTATTTTGTTGAGCATGCTGACTTCATGTGCAAATGTTATATAATATCGTACAATATTTTTTAGGTACAGTTTATGTCTATCTCAATTTTCGATGATTGTGCTAATTTGTAAAACTATATGTGCTGCATAATATAGCTTACGTGCAGTTTGTTTTAACATGATGTGCTATTCCTTTAATTTTGTAGATATTTATTCACTTTCGTTTATAACTGTAGGTACAAAATAATTTTCGCGCCATTTACGGGAAGAGACAATCAAGGTAGATGTGTCACTTTTGGCGTTGGTCTGTTAACAAGGGAGGATTACGAGTCATATTCATGGATTCTTTCCAGGTTCGCAGATTGTATGAAAAGGCATCCTAAGATGTTGATAACAGATGAGGATCCCGCAATGAAAAAGGCTATGGCAGAGGTGTTTCCTGACACTTGGCATAGGCTCTGTATGTGGCACATAATGAGAAAGGTTGCTGAGAAAGTGCCGAAAATTTTGAATGAAGATTCAGAGTTCAAGAATAAGTTGTTCAGCTTGGTTTGGTCAGAGATGTATGACCCAATAGAGTTTGAAGAAAGATGGCACAATGTGATGAACGAGTATGGATTGTGTGAGCACAAGTGGATCTGCAAGCTGTTCTCAATGAGATCTTCATGGATTCCTTCATATTTTCGTGAGTTGGAAATGAGTGGGTTGTTCAAAACAACCTCTCTATCCGAGAGTGAGAATAGCTTCTTTCGACAATATTTGAATAAGCATCATGACCTGGCAGAATTCTACATTCATTTTGGTAGTGCAATTGATGCACAACGTAATTCGCATGACAAATTATGCTATAAAGATCAAACAGGTCTACCTGTATTGAAAACTCATTTTGCGATTGAGCTTCAGGCTGCAACTGTATACACTTTGAGTATGTTTCTGAAGGTGCAGCGTGAGATTTTGGTTGCGGTGCATGAATGCAGAATTTCATCTATGGTTCATAAAGATGATACATCAATATATGTTGTTGTTGCTAACGATGAGCTGAAGTTTGAAGTTACACATTTAATTGCTGAGGAATCATTTTCATGTTCGTGCAAGTACTACACTCGGAAAGGTCTATTGTGCAGGCATATCTTTGTGATGATGTTCAACATGAATGTCACATCTATCCCCCCAAAGTACATTTGCCATCGATGGACAAAGGTTGCTTCTGCTGAGATTGCAGATAAACGATCCATCTCTGGTTATTCTCATCCGAGTGGCAATAATGAGTTGTTTATAGAGGCTTGTAAATGCATTGGTTTGGTTGATGGTGATCCGTAACGCGAGTGCGTTTCTTCAAATTCTTGAAGATGCGAGTGCTAAATTCTCATCGAAAAAGATCGGGATGTTGAGCAGAAAGACATAGAAGGGAATGATGCCATGTTCGAAAGCGATTATGGTTTACCCAAACCGAAGACTGCAGACTGCGCTTTGAAGTGTGCGGCACTAAGGGTGGTGCGGTGAGGTTGAAGTCTCATAGGGAGAAGGCCATTGCAGCAGCAGTGGCAGCAAACAAGCCGTTAAGGGGTTGTCGTACGTGTAAAACTAAGACCAATCATGATACAAGGAATTGCCCGAGTAAAATACTCGGTAGAGGTTGATTTGTAGCAGTTAACTACATGGTCTTTGGCAGTATAGTTACTTCGAGTTATAACTGGTTTGTTAGTTTGTTTATTTTTTGTCCAGACTTATAAGGTGGTCTTGTACTCATATTTATTTCATTGGTGTATTTTGGAGATTTATGTTGAACATGCATCTGAAGAAGTCATTTATGAACTTTTTTTACTGTTTAGGATAGATGTGCTACGTTTATATCAATATCGTGCTAAGTTGTACAATTTGTAGTGCTGGTCGTGAGCATTAGTGTGATACACGAGGTAATGAACCTGGTCTTAGATTCAATGTTGAACATGTAAGTTTCTGCATGTCATTTATGTACGTCCCTTACTGTTCATTTGAGGTGTGCTACGTTCTTATTCAGATGAGGATCCCGCAATGAAAAAGGCTATGGCAGAGGTGTTTCCTGACACTTGGCATAGGCTCTATATGTGGCACATAATGAGAAAGGTTGCTGAGAAAGTGCCGAAAATTTTGAATGAAGATTCAGAGTTCAAGAATAAGTTGTTCAGCTTGGTTTGGTCAGAGATGTATGACCCAATAGAGTTTGAAGAAAGATGGCACAATGTGATGAACGAGTATGGATTGTGTGAGCACAAGTGGATCTGCAAGCTGTTCTCAATGAGATCTTCATGGATTCCTTCATATTTTCGTGAGTTGGAAATGAGTGGGTTGTTCAAAACAACCTCTCTATCCGAGAGTGAGAATAGCTTCTTTCGACAATATTTGAATAAGCATCATGACCTGGTAGAATTCTACATTCATTTTGGTAGTGAAATTGATGCACAACGTAATTCGCATGACAAATATGCTATAAAGATCAAACAGGTCTACCTGTATTGAAAACTCATTTTGCGATTGAGCTTCAGGCTGCAACTGTATACACTTTGAGTATGTTTCTGAAGGTGCAGCGTGAGATTTTGGCTGCGGTGCATGAATGCAGAATTTCATCTATGGTTCATAAAGATGATACATCAATATATGTTGTTGTTGCTAACGATGAGCTGAAGTTTGAAGTTACACATTTAATTGTTGAGGAATCATTTTCATGTTCGTGCAAGTACTACACTCGGAAAGGTCTATTGTGCAGGCATATCTTTGTGATGATGTTCAACATGAATGTCACATCTATCCCCCCAAAGTACATTTGCCATCGATGGACAAAGGTTGCTTCTGCTGATATTGCAGATAAATGATCCATCTCTGGTTATTCTCATCCGAGTGGCAATAATGAGTTGTTTATAGAGGCTTGTAAATGCATTGGTTTGGTTGATGGTGATCGAGAACGCAGAGTGCAGTTTCTTCAAATTCTTGAAGATGCGAGTGCTAAATTCTCATCGAAAAAAGATCAGGATGTTGAGCAGAAAGACATAGAAGGGAATGATGCCATGTTCGAGCAGTATTATGGTTTACCCAAACCGAAGACACAGACTCGGCTTTGAAGTGTGCAGCACTAAGGGTGGTGCAGTGAGGTTGAAGTCTCATAGGGAGAAGGCCATTGCAGCAGCAGTGGCAGCAAACAAGCCGTTAAGGGGTTGTCGTACGTGTAAAACTAAGACCAATCATGATACAAGGAATTGCCCGAGTAAAATACTCGGTAGAGGTTGATTTGTAGCAGTTAACTACATGGTCTTTGGCAGTATAGTTACTTCGAGTTATAACTGGTTTGTTAGTTTGTTTATTTTTTGTCCAGACTTATAAGGTGGTCTTGTACTCATATTTATTTCATTGGTGTATTTTGGAGATTTATGTTGAACATGCATCTGAAGAAGTCATTTATGAACTTTTTTTACTGTTTAGCATAGGTGTGCTACGTTTATATCAATATCGTGCTAAGTTGTACAATTTGTAGTGCTGGTCGTGAGCATTAGTGTGATACACGAGGTAATGAACCTGGTCTTAGATTCAATGTTGAACATGTAAGTTTCTGCATGTCATTTATGTACGTCCCTTACTGTTCATTTGAGGTGTGCTACGTTCTTATTAATATCATGGTAAGTTTGGTAAGCAGTCGGAAAAATCAGGTAAAGGCAATGAACCTCATATTATTCAAATACAGATGGATCGATTTACTTATGTGCCGTATTATCTTATTCAAAGAATCGCCTAAAATAATTTTATCCATGATTCAAGGAATTGCTAGTTTGCTCGTTTGAGGTTGAGTTATAACTGGTCTGCTAGTTTGGTTATTGCTTGTCCAGACTACGAAGGTGGTCTGTTTACTCACATTTAGTTCATTTTTATTTTTGTAGTTTGGATATTTAATGTTGAATATGTATTTGCAGAAGTCATTTATGTACATTTTTACTGTTCAGCATAAGTGTGCTAACTTTATATTAATATCGTGTCTAGTTGTAAATTTTGTGGTGCTGGGCGTGAGCATCAGTCTGATGTGTAATATCCGACGGAAATTCTTACTTACTGTTGTATCGATCGGATAATTCAAATACTGTTGTGCTCTTGTTGCATTTGTGTATTGTTATTGATATTGGAATGTATCATAAATAAACATAATAATAACGATCACTCGCACTATAATTGGATCCTCAGCGTCGCATAGATTAATACATTTTTTTTAGCTACTAACCTGGGTATAACATACGCTAATCCTTAAACATAACGTACATTATGCTTAGTTCTTTACATACGTAAAGGTGTGCTTGTTACGTACGTAATCAGTGTAATCGTATCCGATCTCAACTTTCGGCGTGTAGGGCCGGACGGGATTCGAATATCTGATCTTTTGGAGGCAATCTAGTTGACCTACATTACGTGCGTGTCGTTGATAGGTAACGTGCGTAACGATGTTCGTGTTTCATCCGGTAACATCCGGGCGAGCTTACGTCGTAATCGTCCGGTAAGCGTCGTAGCATGCGTCTTTGTTATAAAAAGACAGCTTGCGTCTTTCATTTTGCACGACCAAACTCTAATTTTTCACCTAGATAATCATCCTCCTGCACCCCTAGATCAAAATTACCTTCTTCCAACTTGTGTTTGAGCTTTACATTTGGATTTTGGAGCTTGTTGATTGGGAGTTGGAGTCATTCTTGAAGCTTAGATTGTGTTCTTGTGGTCTTGGTGTGTTGCTCTTCAATTCTGAAGGTATGTCATACGTTTTAACCCTATGATCTCATAGTTATAATGATAGTAATTAAGTATACTCCACCTAGTGATGATTTAATCAAGCTAAACATGTTCATAGTTAAGCTTCCAACAAACTTAATGATGAATATGATAGTTAAGGGTTTGTAAGGTTGTGTTTTTAGTATCTTCAATGATGATGATCATGTTTAGTTAAACCAAACTCTTATTCCTGGACTAATAACACCAATAGATTATTAATAATCTTTGTTTCATTATGATGTAAATAACTTCTTGGAATAATTACCATAAAATGTTTTGAGAACCCTTGTTGATCATTAGAAGTATGGAATCACCTTCTTGAACCTAAGCTAAATAAATCCATAGGAGTAATGTTTGAACCACCAAGTTAACTAGAAGATTATAAGGAAGGTGTTGAACTTGTAGTAGTCTTCATAATCATAATATGGAATTATAACTACTTAACTCAACATAAATACTTGATTGAAGTGCAGATTTTCCTTTTGATGTCCTTGATAAGTTTAAAGAGTAGGAGATTAACGTTAACACATCTTAATCCAGCAAACATTTGGTAAACATTTTTGTAATCAATTGTAAGAATAGAATGGTATTGAATGAGGTCCTTGAAGTAACGCTCAACATCTTAAAGTTGAACTACTCAAATGAGAATTAGGATGTTGTCTCGTTAAAGTTGGTATAGATGATCATATGAACGTATTATTGAGTGAAATATACTTCATTCAAGGTGGATTGTCCGAGTAACCAATTTTGAATCGAGGGTCGGCTGTTCGTTTGACAAAGAAGGACTTTACATGCCTCCGTATTGAGGCAAGTTATCTTGCTTGGTTATAATGATGTGTGGATTCTTATGATGATTATGCATTTCGTGTATGTGAAACACTTATAAAATTGTGACTTGTGATTTGAGGTTGTTCTTAATGATGTCCCATTTTCATCATGGGATTGTATTCCTAAATTCGTCACTTTTGGACCCTTGATATTGTTGATCTTGTTGTCATCTCGATGAGTCCTCGATCCTTAATCGGATTTTGTGAATTCTTGGATTCGTTGTCATGTTGCATCGTGACATATCCGGAGTCATATCTACGTTCCGATTGGATATTGTGTAGGATTTTTAGCCGGGCACATATATAGTCATGCGTGAATATTTTTCCGTGAAAGGCTGTGCACACGAGACGTAGTTCGTTGAGGCTAATTAGGTACATTGTCCCACGTATATCCTGGATTCCGTATACGGGGTGGACATGTGCACTGACACATATTCGGATCGGGCGTACTGTGATGTCCCTCTCGAGCCATACTATCTTAGTCGCTCACAGTCCATTTTTATACTTGGATGTGTTCGACGTTTTGTGACTGAGCGTTCATACGCCTGAGGGGTATGTTCGTTAGTCGGGGAGTTATTCTTGAAATCTTACATACGTGAATTGCATACTATCTTGAGAATCATTTATCATGTATATCTGACCCTGTGTTGGGCGAAATACTTGTGTTGTATTTTAGGTCGAGGAAAAGGCAAGGCACGGGAAGATCAAGGTGATGACGAAGGGTTCGAAGGATACTAGTTCGGGGGCCCCAAGTCTTTCGTGTCCGGTCATGTTCGTACCGTGTAATGTTATTTTCCGCTTTATTTTAAGTTTGAACAAATGTATTGTTATTTAAGGTATAATTCATCTCCATATGGATTATACTTATGTTTTGGATCCTGTGTGTAATAAGGCCGTATGCCATACTGCTGTAAACTCCACATCGGAGTAAGTACTATGTTTTGTGGTTCGGTATCACATGTATTGTGTATTTAATCTGTACTTTGGATATCGCCTGGTGGATCCCAGTGTGGGGTCCACGGCACTGTAATGGCCGCCTTATCGGGGTGTTATAGAAGATGGTATCAGAGAGGTCGTTTTCTTTCTTTTTGAGTCTTTGTGTATTGAACTAGTATCAAGAGACCTTCGTGTCACGTGTGACCCGTGCGAGCGCCTGATCCTACGAGCCAAATGCGTATGGAAAGAAATTTGAGAGGCCGTGGCAGAGGGGGACGAGGCCGCGGAAGGGGCCGAATCCCGATACCGCGAGCCAACAGACGTGCGAATGCAGAGCATAGTTCCGCAGCCAGTGATTCGCCTTCTAGAGACCAATCGCACCACAATAGGCGCGAGGATGCTCGTGTCGATCCTTACACTGTAATGCAGGGCATGATGGCTCAGATGACCCAAATGGGTCAGTTAATGGAAACTATGCAAAGAGCTGCTACCGACCAGCACCAGGGGCCACCTCCTATACATGGCGGGCCGTTGAATCGGATCATCAGTGACATCTCGCGCCAACGACCCCCGATTTTTGAAGGTTCCTCTGAGCCGGCCGATATCGTGCATTGGATCGAACACTTCGAGAAGTTGTTCGATATGGTAGACTCGAGAGAGAATCGCGTCTCCGTGTGACTTACTACTTGGGCAAGGGTGCCCACACTTGGTGGCTTTCGGTGAGGCCAGCTGATGGCGTATGTACTTGGGAAGAATTTAAAAATCTCATGCTGGATCGTTACTATCCAGGTCCTCTCCGCGAGGCCAAATTATCAGAATTGCTGAATCCGGAACCGTTCGAAGATGATGACGTACTATCTATTGCCGAGAAATTCCAGGCACTTCTCCCTTTTGCCGCGACGATTGTGTAACACCCCCAATCCACTCAGGGATATTACACGCCGTAGACCCTCTCCTCGAGGATCTACCAGGCTGGTAACAACATTTAACATCTCGACAATGCCTTCAAGGCTAAAATGACTCAGTAGACCGATTTGGTCTTTCCACAAATACATACAACTCAAATACAACACATTCCCAATCATGTGACAAAATACAACCACACCCGTACAACGGGAACAATATAGCAGCGGAAAGTAAAGTACAACTGAACCAACACACGATGTACGGTTCCTCATGTGATTAGTATCGATCATCTTTCATCATCCTTCGTGCCGACCCTGTGTTATGCTCCAAAACCTGAATGCAAAAACAGACATCCACCCCCGAATACTCGGGGTTAGCAAAACTCCACTGTTTTGCTAGTGCAAGAACAAAGTGCAAATACGAGCCATACAATTCACATTCCACGAATAACAATAACCAAGGATCCTCAAGGATCCAAACGAAACGAAAAGTACTTCCCGAGGCAAGGGTTTGAGAAAACATTTCAAAATCGAAATATCATAAATCAATGGAAGTAATTTATAAAACGGTTTAGAATGCCATCGAGAGTTTTAATAGAAAACAATTTAGGATTATCAAATCCTACTTTTCGAAATCCAAAAGGCAAAAAGGGGTCACCGCCCCAAAGGTTTACTTTCTGAAAAATGATATTAACCAAACCGTTCGGATTTTAGCCCCAAATCCGTAAAACGACTTTTACAAAACCATTGGGATTTTAGCCCCAAATCTCATCAACTCACAGTACACAAGAACGACCACAAGGTTCGTCTTCCAACATCAAAATCCACAAATAAAGGATTTAACACAAACAACAAAATACTCTATAGCCATCCTAGCCAAGTAGGCCAAACGAACAACTTACCTCTTACACACTTAGTCAATGCATGCAATCATGAAAACCGTTCAAAAGCACTCATTTCCGGAAATGCCAATATCAAATCACATTTGTAAAATTCACCACAATTAACCGTCGATCCACACCTCCGTGGACCCCTACCGAGACCCCGTCGGATCTAACCCATAGTGGTTAAAAGCAAAGCTCGTCGATCCACACCTCCGTGGACCCCTACCGAGACCCCGTCGGATCTAACCCGTAGTGAGCATACACACACACACACGTTACTCATGCAATACTAATATGCTAAGAATGTAAGTTCATTAAGAATACTCACTAGAGATGGCCATTAACTCGACACCATTATCAAACTCTTCAAAACACAATAACAGGATTAAATACGGAATACACGATTCCATAACTTTAAACAATAGGAGTATCATCATCAAATCCTTCAACGTTCAAAATAATCAAATCATAATAAATTCCCAAAACACAACGTTCACAAAACACACACGCGTTTTGAAAGAGAGCCTTTAACGAGGCCAAACCGAAATCTTTTGAAACTTCATTTCAAACAACCAAACAAACACACCAAGACGATCACCGATCATCATATCCATAAAACGAGAAAAGTATGGGCAAGGTACTTGCCTCGAATAACCACAACGCGGAGAATCGGCCGAAGTAGGTTGGCACAAACCGACTACGAACTCGCCGACTCCACCGAACGACAATCCGCAACAACGAACTACGAACAAAAACAATAACAACGAAAATGAATTCCAAAGTACAACCCAAAGCCGCTGAATTCAAAGAACAAATGACGAAAGTTCAAGGATTTCCCCCAAAACGGCCAAGAACACGATTCGTTCCGTCAAAACCCGAAAACGGAATTCCAAGTTGAAATATGGATATACAATCCATAGAATATGTTTAACAACATCATTTAACCATAATCGATCCATCGAAAACGGATGAAAAACGAGATCGGGGACAAATCCCCCAAAAAGTCAATTCGAAGGAAATCAAGAAATATACTTCGATTCGACGAAGAACAATGGATTAAATGATGTTAAACACAAGAATACTATTAATATTAATCATACCCATCATGAATTAATCAACAACACGGAACGAATCGGACAAAAATGCAAAAATCCCCAAATTCACGAAATTAGGGTTCTAAGGAAGATTACCTTGATTCGCTGGATCAAAGGTTGATAACGGACGATCGATTGATGTTATGAACTCAAGGACTTCATGGATTTGTTGTTAAACAACATGGCTTCGTCACCCATGAATCGCCATTCGCGGAAGGAGAAGGAAGGAAATGAAAAATGAAGGGAAATGTGGCTGGTCTGTCATATATATACTGGGCCGGAACTAGCGTGCGCTAGCCTTCCCGGACTAGCGTGCGCTATCGGCCAGTACCGGCCGAGCACTCTCGGCCATGGCCCGCATGACCCGGCACCACCGACAAATTCTGCCGACCATGACTCGTCCACCCGACTCCCGCTAGCGTGCGCTACGGCCGGAAGCCTGCGCGCTAGCCGACCTGTCCAGTAGCCACTGGACTGAACTGCCCGGCCAGGTAACGTACGCTAGCCGGCCGACAGCGTGCGCTACGCCTGCCGACTAGCGCGCGCTACGCTCGGCGTAGCGTGCGCTACCTGCCGATCCTGACCGAGTCCAGAACCTCAGAAACCCCACTGTCCGGCCCGATAGCGTGCGTTGGTCGACCAGGCTAGCGTGCGCTACACCTGCCGGTTAGCGCGCGCAGCCTTCCGGCAGTAGCGTGCGCTACGCCGGTTCCTGCCGCATCTGTCCGGCCGGTGCCCGCAATCGTCCGGTGTAATACCCGGTTGTAATTCAGTAATTATCATTCAGTAATTATCATTTAATATTTGATACTCAGTAATTTCATTCATTATTGATCATTTGTCACTCAGATTCAGTCATGGTATTCATCATTCAGAGTAATTGTATCGAGTATCGATCGTCATTCATCATTAATCTGATTGGAGTTTCGTGCCGTGTTTATCATCATTGTCATTTTCGTTACAAGCTGTGCTTGAGGAGTAGCGCACACTACATACTCCTTTTAGCGTACGCTAATTGGGTAGAGGTAGCGCACGCTACCGCTCAGCTTTAGCGCACGCTAAGGCTACCTTGCTGCGATCCGTAAGGTACCGGTGCGGCAGTGAGAATAATGGTAGCGCACGCTACGAGTGGTAAGTAGCGCGCGCTAACGGGTTGTAGTAGCGCACGCTATATGTGTGGAGTAGCGCGCTAGGGGCGGATCGAGTTGAGTCCGGATCGCACCGGGTTTATTCATAGCGCACGCTATGCATTGTTGTTAGCGTACGCAATCGACATATTAGCGCACGCTAAATAATGGTTGTAGCGCACGCTATCGAGGTTAGATCGAGGGCGATGGTTTTCTGGACTCCGATCAAGGCGTCAAGTATTTCGCTAGCGCACGCTAACAATGGATATTAGCGCACGCTAGTAGTATGGCCGTAGCGCACGCTACGAAGAGGTACGTAGCGCGCGCTACCGTGTTCGGACAGTGGGTACTGGACTACCCAAAGTACTCGTTAGCGCACGCTATGCACTGAGCTAGCGCACGCTAACCTGGACTGAGTATAAATTGGACAGTTAGTCAGACTTCGTCATTTGTTCATCTCATTTCACTCCTTCGGTATTTTTGGGCGATTTCGAGCGATTCGGAGAGGATTCTTCGAGGTGTAATCATCAACCATCATCTTCAAGCTCATCTTTCGGATTGATCATCATCTCATCATCTTCATCACATCGAATCAAAGGTATTAATCTCTTGGATCTAGAATTTCGGATTTTTGGGTTTTCCTTCCGATTTCTTCGTGTAAGCTTGGATTATCATTGGAATATGTTAGATATGAATTATCTACCTTGGATAAATATATTCCTACGGATTTAATGGTTATTTTTCGGAATTATTACAAGAACCCTTGGGGTTGACTTCGGTTAATTGGGGATTTTCCGATTGAGGTTGTTGTAATCATGAATTATGGATTCCTAATGGATTATTGATATCATTGAAGTGTTTTGTTAGTTCGAAATACTCATTTTAGTGTTGGTTTCGACATATTCGGGATTTGATATTTTCGAAGTCGTGTGGATTGGTTACGTATTCGTTAGAATGCCCCAATGAGTTCGATTATCGTTGTTTCGACCTTTGGGTTAGTCGTGTTTTGTTGTTTGATGCGTGTATTGAACGGTTGTTGGTAATTATTGTTATTCAAGGTTGTTCGAGCGACCGGTATTTCACTTAGGACGTTGTTCGTGGACGGACATTCTTCATCGGTATTGAGTAAGTTGATTCTTACTCGGTTAAAAGGATATTCATTCCTTTTGTTGTTGATCATTCATAATCATAACTCATTCATCATTGTATTAATCATTTTGAGACTTGTAATTGTCGGATAATCATTTCATTAGCGAGGAACGGCGGTTCCAATCATTTCATTGAAAACTATCAATCACTTCATTATCACTTTCGTATCGGTGAGTCATTCTTGACTTTGTCGGATTATTATTATTCATTGATATTCATTATGGTCATTCTTGTTCATATGACCTTCTGGGTTCATATTGCGTGGCCGGGTGCGGATGTGTGGAATTTTTAGTCGGGCACGTGATGGCCATGTATTGGGAGTGATACATTGGGTCGTGCACACAGTAACGATTACCTCCGTGAGACTAATTAGGTACAAGGACGGGTGTGTCGGTCATCCGTCTTGTACACTTGCACGTAACACTACGGGCGTACTATGATGCTCCTCTTCGCCGTAATTCATAATTAAGAATATTTCATAACTTCGCTTAATTCATGATTGTGAAATTTCAACTCTTGAGGATTGTTGTTACGTATGGCCGTTGGGGATTTTGTTTTCGTGTCACGGCAAGGCAAAGGCACGGAAGAGCATGTTGGCGGCGAGTCCCGATGATACTAGTAGGGGGCCCGATCATTCCGTTTGTTCACCATTTTGATCATTTGATTATTTCGTCATTTGTATTTTCCGCCGCAAATTCCGTTTGTAATGTTTATTTATTGTGGTGGTGTATTTTATCTTCATATAAAATACACTAGTATTCGTATTGTCTGGTGTGTCGTACTTAAACTCCTCATCGGAGTGTTTGGTAATATAATGTGGTTCGGTACTACAATTATATTATTTAATTCATCATTTTCATTTGCACAGTGGGTCCCAGTGGATTCACTGTGACTGTAATATCCGCCGAGTTTTGGGTGTTAAAGAGTTTGTAAAGGAGAGTGGTTTTTAATAATACCCTCCAATTCATGTCTCATTTGAAATAATCTTAATATGAATAGTATAATTTTACTTTCGCGTCACGTGTGACCTGTGCAAAATCCGAGCCAAACAGACCAATAAATATAAGATTTCTAATGCCAAGGTATAATTTCGGCATTAATCATTCATTCATAATTCATCGATTAACAATCCTCAATCATCATTGTCACGTTGACCAGACGGTCGAGTTAACTCATTAATCACCAATTCATTTCATTGTTCATTGTTGATCGTGAAGATCGAATCATTAATCTTGTTAACTCATTCAAGATAATCATTTCAAGAACTTCATCGATAATCATGTCACGTCAATTGATCATTCATGTAATCGCAGTATTTGAGCGCGTATGCTCATTTTCATCATTTCATAATATAATCATAATGTGATACTCATGCGAGATATATAATCATCATATGACTTTCCACTTCAGTATGGAAAGGGCTGGCAGAGGACGTGGAGGACGAGGCCGTGGAGTGGGCCGAATCCCGAGAGCTCGTGTGAATACACGTGCAAACGCGAGGAATAATGCTAATTCATCGAGCAGCGACGCTGCCACTCATTCACCTGGACGCGATCATTCATTATCGGGGAGTCGTACCCGGGACACGGCTCAGTCAGAGGGTGTCCGGGTTGATCCACTCGCATTTATGCAGGGCATGATGGCCCAAATGACTCAGATGGCTCAGTTGATGGAGACGATGCATAACTCCGTCAATCAGAATCAGCAGGCTCCTCCGCCGCCACCTCAGAGGCAAGAGAGGAATGTGAGTAACATCATCGGCAATATCTCTCGCCAGAGGCCACCTACTTTTGAGGGCTCGTCGGAGCCAGCAGATATCATTCATTGGCTCGAGCATTTCGAGAAGCTGTTTGCTATGGTAGAGTGTCCCGAGGGACACAAAGTTTCTGTTGCGGCTTACTACCTTGGTAAGAGCGCACATTCTTGGTGGTTGTCATTGAAGCCCACCGAAGGATCTTGTACTTGGGATCGCCCAAGACTCTCATGATGGAGAGGTATTATCCGGCCCCACTCGGAGAGGCCAAGCCGCCGAATTGCTCACCCCCGACCCTCAACAGACGAGGATGTTCTCGCTATTGCCGAGAAATTTCAGAACTTCTTCCTTTCGCCTCGTCCATCATTCATTCGAGGCGGATAAGATCAAGTATTTCAGAAGAGGTGAAACCCCGTATGAGACTTCGGATTACTTAATCATAATTGCACCACGTTGGCGAGTTCATCGAGAAGGCTCTTACTTACGAGGTTACGGCTAAGGAAATTGCTAAGCAAAGAACCTTCGTCTCGCTAGCAAGAAGTCCAAGAACCGTAATCGGCCGACGGAGTCGTGCCACTTTCAAGAAACCCCGCATGGCTCGCTTTTCCGAGCGACCTCCGGTCGTCTAAACCCGCGGAATCTCGCCACGAGCGGCGGGCGGCCATCACTGTTACAACCGTGGGGATCTTGGTCATGTCAAGACTAAGTGTCCGAGACAAATCACGTGTCATAACCGTGGAATTGTGGGACATAAGGCCCGTTTTTGCCGTAGGGACTCCAAACCTACTCGGACGTCATCTCGTGCACCTAAGCAATACTGCTCGTAACCTGTGCCACTCAATCGGCTGCTTAAAACGACGGGAGCGACTAAAGGTGGAGCTTTTAGCCATCGACGGAGCGTCCGGTGCCGGACTAGCAAGCCCCGGATTTATGAGATGAAGAAGACCGATGATCCAGAGGCCCGAATGATCTCGTACACTCGATATTCTATCTCAACTCGTGTGTACTCTTTTCGATATCGGTGCATCGCATTCATTCATTTCCGAGTCATGTTTGAGTAGACTACGCCCAGGTAGTGCTACTAGTTGTGAGCCTTATGTCATTGGCCTACCCGATGGTAGACGAATTATCGGTAATCATGAGATTGCATTGTCCGATCTGGGCCATGGTCGTGTATGGCCGGCGGACCTAATCGTGGTCGATTTACCGAGGGACGACGTCATCTTGGGCATTGATTGGATGGATCGTCATGATGCCATCATTAGTGTCCGTAAGCGTATGGTCACTATCATTTCGCATTTATGGAGTTGAATGTGTGTTTCAGGAGGTAATCCTACTGCTCGTAAGGTCATTAATTCAATGAAAGCGGTAAGGTTACTCAATCGGGGATGTGTCGGTTATTGGTGCTATATGGCCAAAACCGAGAAGTCATCAAGAATGTTAACGGATATTCCGGTGGTGAGGGAATATGCCGATGTTTTTCCAAATCGAGTTACTGGTTTGCCTCCACAGAGGGATGTGGAATTCACGATTGAGTTGGAGCCCAGTACGTCCCCGATATCGAAGGCGCCGCACGATGGCCCCGACCGAGATGCAGAATTAAAGAACCAACTTGAGGAGTTGTTCGAGAAAGGTTATATTCGGCCGAGTGCGCCCCGTGGGAGCGCCAGTTGTTATTTGTCAAGAAGAAGGATGGTTCATTCCGCTTATGTATTGATTATCGGGAGTTGAACAGGTGACGATCAAGAATAAGTATCCCTTACCCCGTATTGACGATCTCTTAGATCAACTTCAGGAGCTTCGTATTTTCCAAGATCGACTTAAGATCCGGATATCATCGATGGATTCGAGAGTCGGATATCGCGAGGACGGCGTTCAACACGCTATGGTCAATATGAGTTTGTGCTTATGCCGTTTGGATTGACTAATGCACTGCGGTATTCATGGAGTTAATGAATCGGGTTTTCATCGACTTTTTGGATCAGTTTGTTGTTGTCTTCATCGACGACATTTTGATTTATTCTCGTGACCGGGAGGAACACGAGTTCCACCTTCATCAAGTGCTAGACGTGTTGAGACGAGAACAACTTTATGGGAAGTTTTCCAAATGTGAGTTCTGGATGTCCGAAGTGACTTTTCTCGGGCATGTAATTTCATCAGACGGAGTTCGTGTCGACCCTCAGAAGACGGAGGCTATTCGAGATTGGCTACCTCCGAAGAATGTTAAGGAAATCCGAAGCTTCCTCGGATTAGCGGGTTATTATCGGCGATTTGTGGAAGGATTTTCTAAAATCGCTCAACCCTTGACGAACTTATTGCGGAAGGATAAGAAATACACGTGGTCCGACGCGTGTCAACGGAGTTTTGAGGAACTCAAGAGTCGGTTAATGTCAGCACCTGTACTTTCCTTGCCGCAGGGGACGGAAGGATTTGTGGTCTATAGTGATGCGTCCGGACAGGGTCTCGGATGTGTGCTCATGCAGAACGGGAAAGTTATTGCCTATGCTTCACGGCAATTGAGACCTTACGAGGTTAATTATCCGACCCACGACCGGAGCTAGCACCGTGGTGTTCGCTTTGAAGATTTGGCGTCATTACCTTTATGGCGTCACCGTCGATATTCACCGATCATAAGAGCTTAAAGTATATATTTACTCGTATGAGTTAAATATGCGTCGAGACGGTGGTTGGAATTAATCAAGGATTATGATATCGAGATCCTCTACCACCCGGGCAAGGCGAACGTTGTCGCCGACGCCTTGAGTCGTAAGTCCGTTCAGAGCAGATGCTTGCCCGTTTAACAGCTCGAAGGAGCTTCAGCAGAATTCCTTAGACCCGAGATCGAGGTCCGGCTCACGAGTTCAGGGGCAACTTTGTATGTTAGAGATTTCATCGTCACTCGAGGAGGAAATTCGAGAGAATCGTGGTTCGACCCATCATTGTTGCGCATCCGTGAGGATGTGGCCTGTGGAAAGCCCTCGATTTGTGGTCCACGAGGATGGACTTTTGAGGTTTAAGAATCGGTTGTGTGTACCGGCAAATGACGAGTTGAAAAACTCGATTTTGAAAGAAGCTCATGCTACCCCTTATTCCGTTCATCCGGTCTAGCAAGATGTACAAGGACTTGAAACAAAATTACTGGTGGAGTAATATGAAGCGAGAAGTCGCAGAATTTGTTTCGAGATGCTTAACTCACAACAAGTTAAGATTGAACATCAGCCACGGCGGGTATGTGAAACCTCTTCCTATTCCCGAATGGAAGTGGGAAGACATTTCTATGGATTTCATCACGAGTTTGCCGACGAGTCGTCGTGGCATGAATACGATCCGGGTGATCGTGGACCGCTTAACTAAATCAGCTCATTTCCTTGAGATCAAGGAGACGTGGGGTCCCGAGAGACTTGCTCAACTGCTCATCAAAGAGATAGTCGATCGCACGGTACTCCTAAAAGTATCGCTTCCGATCGTGACGGACGGTTTGTGTCGCATTTTTGGAAATCGTTCATCGTGCTATGGGAACTCGGCTTAATCTCGACGCTTTTCATCCTCAAACCGACGGACAATCGAGAGAGGACCATTCGGACATTAGAGGACATGTTGAGGGCATGCGTCCTCGATTGGAAAGACGATTGGGAAGCCCAACTACCATTGATCGAGTTCACGTATAATAATAGTTGGCATGCTTCGATCAAGATGGCACCTTACGAGTCCTTGTATGGTCGTCGTTGTCGATCTCCGTTGTGTTGGGACGACTTATCGTAATCAATCGGCACCGAACCCGATATGCTTATAGCCGCCGTGAGAAGGTAGCTTTGATCGAGTCGTTTGTTGACCGCTCGAGTCGGCGTAAATCATATGCGTATAACCGGCCGACCATTAGAGTTCGAGGATGGTGACCATGTGTTGGTCAAGGTATCCCCGAGTCGTGGTATCTTCCGTTTTGGGAAGAGGGGAAAGTTGAGTCCGAGATTCATCGGACCGTTTGAGATTTTGGATCGGGTGGGCGAGTTAGCTTATCGATTGGCTTTACCTCCGGCGTTGAGCCGAATTCATAATGTGTTTCATGTCTCTCAGTTGCGGAAGTATGTTGCCGACCCGAGTCACATACTTCAGTTCGATGAAATCGAGATTGCCGATGATCGTTCATATGAGGAGCGTCCTGTGCGAGTTTTAGAGCGGCGAATCAAACAGTTGAGGAATAAGACGATTCCTTTGGTTAAAATTCAGTGGTCTAGACACGGAGTCGAAGAGGCTACTTGGGAAACCGAGGATAGTATGCGGGAGAGTTATCCCGAGTTGTTTGACCCTTAGTTTCGGGGACGAAACTCTTTTAAGGGGGGGTGTATGTAATACCCGGTTGTAATTCAGTAATTATCATTCAGTAATTATCATTCAGTATTTGATACTCAGTAATTTCATTCATTATTGATCATTTGTCACTCAGATTCAGTCATGGTATTCATCATTCAGAGTAATTGTATCGAGTATCGATCGTCATTCATCATTAATCTGATTGGAGTTTCGTGGCCGTGTTTATCATCATTGTCATTTTCGTTGCAAGTCGTGCTTGAGGAGTAGCGCACGCTACATACTCCTTTAGCGTACGCTAATTGGGTAGAGGTAGCGCACGCTACCGCCTTTAGCGCACGCTAAGGTTAGCTACGCACCCGTAAGGTACCGGATCGCAGTGAGAATAATGGTAGCGCACGCTACGAGTGGTAAGTAGCGCGCTAACGGTTGTAGTAGCGCACGCTATATGTGTGGAGTAGCGCGCTAGGGGCGGATCGTTGAGTCCAAGGGCTACCGGATCGCACCGGTTTATTCATAGCGCACGCTATGCATTGTTGTTAGCGTCGCAATCGACATATTAGCGCACGCTAAATAATGGTTGTAGCGCACGCTATCGAGGTTAGATCGGAGGCGATGGTTTTCTGACTCCGATCGGGCGTCAAGTATTTCGCTAGCGCACGCTAACAATGGATATTAGCGCACGCTAGTAGTATGGCCGTAGCGCACGCTACGAAGAGGTACGTAGCGCGCGCTACCGTGTTCTGGACAAGGTACCGGACTACCCAAAGTACTCGTTAGCGCACGCTATGCACTAGGAGCTAGCGCACGCTAACCTCGACCGAGTATAAATTGACGATTAGTCGACTTCGTCATTTGTTCATCTCATTTCACTCCTTCGGTATTTTTGGGCGATTTCGAGATTCGGAGAGGATTCTTCGAGGTGTAATCATCAACCATCATCTTCAAGCTCATCTTCGGATTGATCATCATCTCATCATCTTCATCACATCGAATCAAAGGTATTAATCTCTTGGATCTAGAATTTCGGATTTTGGGTTTTCCTTCCGATTTCTTCGTAAGCTTGGATTATCATTGGAATATGTTAGATATGAATTATCTACCTTGGATAAATATATTCCTACGGATTTAATGGTTATTTTTCGAATTATTACAAGAACCCTTGGGGTTGACTTGATTAATTGGGGATTTTCCGATTGAGGTTGTTATAATCATGAATTATGGATTCCTAATGGATTATTGATATCATTGAAGTGTTTTGTTAGTTCAAATACTCATTTTAGTGTTGGTTTCGACATATTCGGATTTGATATTTTCGAAGTCGTGTGGATTGGTTACGTATTCGTTAGAATGCCCCAATGAGTTCGATTATCGTTGTTTCGACCTTTGGGTTAGTCGTGTTTTGTTGTTTGATGCGTGTATTGAACGGTTGTTGGTAATTATTGTTATTCAAGGTTGTTCGAGCGACCGGTATTTCACTTAGGACGTTGTTCGTGGACGGACATTCTTCATCGGTATTGAGTAAGTTGATTCTTACTCGGTTAAAAGGATATTCATTCCTTTTGTTGTTGATCATTCATAATCATAACTCATTCATCATTGTATTAATCATTTTGAGACTTGTAATTGTCGGATAATCATTTCATTAGCGAGGAACGGCGGTTCCAATCATTTCATTGAAAACTATCAATCACTTCATTATCACTTTCGTATCGGTGAGTCATTCTTGACTTTGTCGGATTATTATTATTCATTGATATTCATTATGGTCATTCTTGTTCATATGACCTTTGGGTTCATATTGCGTGGCCGGGTGCGGATGTGTGGAATTTTTAGTCGGGCACGTGATGGCCATGTATTGGGAGTGATACATTGATCGTGCACACGGTAACGATTACCTCCGTGAGACTAATTAGGTACAAGGACGGGTGTGTCCGGTCATCCGTCTTGTACACTTGCACGTAACACTACGGGCGTACTATGATGCTCCTCTTCAGCGTAATTCATAATTAAGAATATTTCATAACTTCGCTAATTCATGATTGTGAAATTTCAACTCTTGAGGATTGTTGTTCTGTAAATCGATTCGCTGGGGGATTTTGTTTTCGTGTCACGGCAAGGCAAAGGCACGGAAGAGCATGTTGACGGCGACGAGTCCGGTGATACTAGTAGGGGCCCTACCATTCCGTTTGTTCATCATTTTCATCATTTCAGATTATTTCGTCATTTGTATTTTCCACGCAAATTCCGTTTGTAATGTTTATTTATTCAGGGTGGTGTATTTTATCTTCATATAAAATACACTAGTATTCGGTATTGTCCTGGTGTGTCGTACTTAAACTCCTCATCGGAGTGTTTGGTAATATAATGTGGTTCGGTACTACAATTATATTATTTAATTCATCATTTTCATTTGCCTGGTGGGTCCTACGGGGATTCACGACCGTAATATCCGCCTAGTTTGGGGTGTTACATCCGGCCGCCCCGCAACCGTCCTGGCGCCCGCAACCGCTGTGGCTCGACGACCCGATTTCCGAAAACGCACGGAACGAACACGACGAAAAGTTCGCGGACGACATCGACGATCCGAAATGAAAACATAATACCATAATTAATCATACGCGACCAAGAAACGGGTCGAGACAACAATTATAGATACGGATACCCGTAACTTTCAAGAAATTACAAAATGGCCCAAAACGCCCGGAAATCACGATTCGTGATCGAATAACCAAACCGAAGTTCACAACACGTCTAACAAAGTTAAACGGACTTACGGGAAACTCGAAATGTTAGCCAACGAGATTCGCAAGAATCGAACTCAAGCGCTAAAAGTCGCTAAAAGCACGGAACTCAACAAAACGACACCGAAACGAACTCGGATGTCAAAAAGTGTAGAATTAATCATTCTCGAATGACGAAACGGTCATGAGAGAGTTGTCAAACGGACTCATTCAAAAAGAAATTTACCGAAAATCGAAAATTGCGGATATTACATTCTACCCTCCTTAAAAGAAGTTTCGTCCCGAAACTTAAAACAAGTAGGGAGAAGAAATATTCCGCCAGGAAAAACTCAACGAGATACACAAGAATGCGTAACTAACGCCCAATGGCGAAATGTTGCAAACAACGCAAAGGAATGTACGGCGTGAAAACACGCCCCACAGCGACCAACACAACGTCGCCGTTAGGGATATAATAAAACCAACAAGTGACAAGCGTCATTAAACGGATAATATAGCCAAGTCAATTATCCGACAATCACAAAACACAACGAACAAAAATCAATATGATTGACCAACCCAACGGTACATCAATCAAAACGCGAGTCAACCGCTGAACAAACACGGAATCCCACCGCCTAAGGGCTGGAAGATCGAAAACGAAACTAATTTCCCGAACTGAAGGGAATTACGAAGGAGCCTGAATGTTCACCAATCACGGAACGAGGTCAATAAAAACCGAACAATCAAACGATCAAACCACAACGATCGAGACAACAAAAATCGAAGAATCATGTTCGAATCACGAAGAACAATAAAATTTCAAACAACAACTCCAAGGTTCACATCTCGACTCGAGACAATATATGATCCGGTGAAAACAACAGGATGTGCATTCACATAAGATCCACATGAAAGGGAATAGCAATTAAAAAGTCACAACGACAAACGAGTTATTCAAACAATACTACACTCGTTCGATAAACAAAAGCAAGGGGCGGGACAAGCTCGAAATGTCAACGAACATAAATGAGTCGGCCAGTCGAAACACAAGAGTTCCAAAGCCGATCCACTTCGAATAAAAGAACTAGTAGAACCAGATGATGTCACTCCCAAACAAGGTTCACAAGAATCGAATCGAACCCGAAAAGTAACATCGATAACCGATCGACCCACAACAAGATCACACTGCTCGGACGATGAAACCGGAATACGAACAAGTTCATAAAGTACCAACGAACATGAACGAATCGATAGACTCGGGAAAGAGAAAATACGTAAGTCAAAATAGTACGGTGATTAACTCTCACCTCGTCCACAAAATTCACAAAAACTAAGCAAGGTAACAAGACATTAAACAACCGACACATAACGGAACCATCACCGATGCACACGGTCATACCAAACCAAGCTCTAACAGCTCGCACATGAGCGACAACGAAGAAATCTCCACTAGGCGACAACATTCAACACCAACATCACGCCTCTCACAGGGGCTAGCACAACCCATGCGTGGAAAGCGACTCAACGCTCACACCGCCAATTCGATCATACTCGGGAGAAAGTATCAAAATGACAACGCGAACATCATACATTCATACCCAGCCCTCAAACGGGAATGGATAGGTTTTAAAAATGAAAACCTCATTTTGAAAATAATTTGAAGAATACTGGTTGATCTTGAGTATCACCTTTCAAAAAGTATAAACGTGAAACATCGTTATGGAGACATTGGAGAACCATTTCGCATTTGATAAGAATGAAGTCACTTTCTCTTAGTGAAAACTTTCAAAATATTCGACCCTCGGGTCTAAATAATAATATTTCTAAAACATTGTAAATATCTCAAAGCATTTTGGTCCTCGAAGTAGAAAATTTTTGAAATATATTGTGGCACCTTGGATGTACCACAAGAAAATAACTCATTTGAAAAGTATGTCTCGAAATTTATTTTTCTAAGATACTCAAGGTTTTCAAAAATTCAATAGCCGTAATGCCCAAAACTCACACATATCGACGTTCACTAAAACAACTCCTAGCACACGCATCAAAACGTTTAAAATCAAGACCATATATGTCTTTAAACGGAATAAACGATAAAATACCACGCTCGTAACAAAACCACCGATAAAATACTCTCCCAAGATCGCTAGTGAACAAGTCGAACGCGTATAAGCATAAAGCTTCCACAATAGAACTTGTAAACGTGCAAATCGATTCGAAAATCATCAAAACGAACAAAAACAACAAGAAAAAGACATCACAAGCGATTTACACTCCTCGTATAAATCAAATACGAGAGTCGACTAAATACATATCGTGAAATCAAAATTCACATAAGGATTCCACCACTTAACAAATAATCATAAAAATAGCTCGTGTCACACGAGGCACAACACAAAGAAGGGAGACTTACTTCCACAGGTCGCACGAAGATGATGATCGCCCCACGATACTAATCACGACCAACAAACTCAAACGACGCGTCGCGACACGACTCAGTCAGATAAAATCCGACGAAACAAGACTCAAACAACACGACTTGACCCGACAGCCTAGGTTTCCTCAACCTAAGCTCCGATACCATTTATGTAACACCCCCAATCCACTCAGGGATATTACACGCCGTAGACCCTCTCCTCGAGGATCTACCAGGATGGTAACAACATTTAACATCTCGACAATGCCTTCAAGGCTAAAATGACTCAGTAGACCGATTTGGTCTTTCCACAAATACATACAACTCAAATACAACTCATGCCCACGCAGGGGACAAAATACAACCACACCCGTACAACGGGAACAATATAGCAAATGAAAGTAAAGTACAATCGAACCAACACACGATGTACGGTTCCTCATGTGATTAGTATCGATCATCTTTCATCATCCTTCGTGCCGACCCTGTGTTATGCTCCAAAACCTGAATGCAAAAACAGACATCCACCCCCCGAATACTCGGGGGTTAGCAAAACTCCACTGTTTTGCTAGTGCAAGAACAAAGTGCAAATACGAGCCATACAATTCACATTCCACGAATAACAATAACCAAGGATCCTCAAGGATCCAAACGAAACGAAAAGTACTTCCCGAGGCAAGGGTTTGAGAAAACATTTCAAAATCGAAATATCATAAATCAATGGAAGTAATTTATAAAACGGTTTAGAATGCCATCGAGAGTTTTAATAGAAAACAATTTAGGATTATCAAATCCTACTTTTCAAATTCCAAAAGGCAAAAAGGGGTCACCGCCCCAAAGGTTTACTTTCAAAATGATATTAACCAAACCGTTCGGATTTTAGCCCCAAATCCGTAAAACGACTTTTACAAAACCATTGGGATTTTAGCCCCAAATCTCATCAACTCACAGTACACAAGAACGACCACAAGGTTCGTCTTCCAACATCAAAATACACAAATAAAGGATTTAACACAAACAACAAAATACTCTATAGCCATCCTAGCCAAGTAGGCCAAACGAACAACTTACCTCTTACACACTTAGTCAATGCATGCAATCATGAAAACCGTTCAAAAGCACTCATTTCCGGAAATGCCAATATCAAATCACATTTGTAAAATTCACCACAATTAACCGTCGATCCACACCTCCGTGGACCCCTACCGAGACCCCGTCGGATCTAACCCGTAGTGGTTAAAAGCAAAGCTCGTCGATCCACACCTCCGTTGACCCCTACTTAGACCCCGTCGGATCTAACCCGTAGTGAGCATACACACACACACACGTTACTCATGCAATACTAATATGCTAAGAATGTAAGTTCATTAAGAATACTCACTAGAGATGGCCATTAACTCGACACCATTATCAAACTCTTCAAAACTCAATAACAGGATTAAATACGGAATACACGATTCCATAACTTTAAACAATAGGAGTATCATCATCAAATCCTTCAACGTTCAAAATAATCAAATCATAATAAATTCCCAAAACACAACGTTCACAAAACACACACGCGTTTTGAAAGAGAGCCTTTAACGAGGCCAAACCGAAATCTTTTGAAACTTCATTTCAAACAACCAAACAAACACACCAAGACGATCACCGATCATCATATCCATAAAACGAGAAAAGTATGGGCAAGGTACTTGCCTCGAATAACCACAACGCGGAGAATCGGCCGAAGTAGGTTGGCACGAACCGACTACGAACTCGCCGACTCCACCGAATGACAATCCGCAACAACGAACTACGAACGAAAACAATAACAACGAAAATGAATTCCAAAGTACGACCCAAAGCCGCTGAATTCAAAGAACAAATGACGAAAGTTCAAGAATTTCCCCCAAAACGGCCAAGAACACGATTCGTTCCACAAACCCAAAACGGAATTCCAAGTTGAAATATGGATATACAATCCATAGAATATGTTTAACAACATCATTTAACCATAATCGATCCATCGAAAACGGATGAAAACGAGATCGGGACAAATCCCCCAAAAAGTCAATTCAAGGAAATCAAGAAATATACTTGATTCGACGAAGAACAATGGATTAAATGATGTTAAACACAAGAATACTATTAAGATTAATCATACCCATCATGAATTAATCAACAACACGGAACGAATCGGACAAAAATGCAAAAATCCCCAAATTCACGAAATTAGGGTTCTAAGGAAGATTACCTTGATTCATGGATCAAAGGTTGATAACAGACGATCGATTGATGTTATGAACTCAAGGACTTCATGGATTTGTTGTTAAACAACATGGCTTCGTCACCCATGAATCGCCATTCGCGGAAGGAGAAGGAAGGAAATGAAAATGAAGGGAAATGTGGTCGGTCTCATATATATATATCGGGTCGGAACTAGCGTGCGCTAGCCTTCCGGACTAGCGTGCGCTATCGCCGCACGCCGAGCACTCTCGGCCATGGCCCGCATGACCCGGCACCACCGACAAATTCTCGCCGACCATGACTCGTCCACCCGACTCCGCTAGCGTGCGCTACGGCCGGAAGCGCGCTAGCCGAATTGGCCCAAAGAGCCATCGGATCAATCGCCGGCAGTAACGACGCTAGCCGGCCGACAGGCGCTTACTCGCCGATCTCGACCGAGTCCAACCTCGAAACCCCACTGTCGGCCCGAGAAGGCGTTGGTCGACCAGCTAGCGTGCGCTACGCGGTTCTCGCCAGATTCTGTCTGGCCGGGTGCCTGCAATCGTCCGGCTGGCCAGCCTCGCAACCGTCCGGCGCCCCGCAACCGCTGTGGCTCGACGACCGATTTCCAAAACGCACGGAACGAACACGACGAAAAGTTCGCGGACGACATCGACGATCCGAAATGAAAACATAATACCATAATTAATCATACGCGACCAAGAAACGGGTCGAGACAACAATTACAGATACGGATACCCGTAACTTTCAAGAAATTACAAAATGGCCCAAACGCCGAAATCACGATTCGTGATCGAATAACCAAACCGGTTCACAACACGTCTAACAAAGTTAAACGGACTTACGGAAACTCAAACAATTTGAGCGAGATTCGCAAGAATCGAACTCAAGCGCGGAAAAGTCGCTAAAAAGCACGGAACTCAACAAAACGACACCGAAACGAACTCGGATGTCAAAAAGTGTAGAATTAATCATTCTCAGAATGACGAAACGGTCATGAGAGAGTTGTCAAAACGGACTCCGTCCGAAAAAAGAAATTTACCGAAAATCGAAAATTGCGGATATTACAGATTGTCCACACAGAAGCTGATAAGATCAAATACTTTCTCAAAAGGCTTAAACCCCGAATGAGAATGCAGTTGTTGAACCATCATTGTGTGACCCTACCGGAGTTCATCGAGAAAGCTCTGGAGTACGAATTGATCGTGAAGGAAATTTCCAAGAAGCAACCGCAGTCTAACAATAAGAAATTCAGGAACCAGAACCAGTCAGACAGCAACCGGGGAACATTCAAGAGACCCCAACCAGTGCCAAATCCTTCTGAACGGCAGCCTACGGCATCGAAGCCAACCGGATCGCAACCTCGAGCGGTCAGCCTATCCGTTGTGTGCTATAATTGTGGAGACCCGGGGCACATTAATTCGAAATGTCCTAGGCCAGCCGTATCATGCCATACTTGTGGGAAGAACGGACATCGTGATCGTTATTGTAGGAGTGGACTAGGACGTATTCCCGCAGCATCTCATGCTCCAAAGATCTTGATTCAGGACCGAGTACCTCCATCCGCTTCTTATCAGACTACCGGGGCAAACAAAGGAATGGGACGTGGAAATCAAGCAGGTACACCCGGTGCAGGGGCTGCAAAACCTAGAGTTTACGAGATGAAGAGAGCTGAAGATCCTGAAGCCAGCATGATTGCAGGTACTCTCGAGATCCAATCTCAGCTTGTCTGTGTTCTTTTTGATACTGGTGCTTCACACTCCTTTTTGTCTACTTCTTGTTTGAGTCGTTTGCAATTAGAGCATGTTATCAATTGTGAACCTTATATAATTGGTCTATCCGATGGTAGAAGAATTGTTGGGAATCGTGAAGTTCAGGACTGCTCGATTCGAATGAACGACCGTGAGTGGTTGTCAAATTTAATTGTGGTCGATTTACCTAAAGATGATGTGATCTTGGGTATCAATTGGATGGACCGTCATGATGCCATAATTAGTGTCCGCATTAACAAGGACTGGCCACATCTGACGATGGTCTTGAGTGTACCTTCCAGGGTGATAATCCCAGCCGTTCCGGGAGGATCATCAGCGCTATGAAAACGGTGAAACTGCTTAATCAAGGATCTATTGGCTATTGGTGTTACATGACCAAGACAATGGATCGACCAGTTGAATTTATCGATATTCCGGTAGTCCGAGACTACCCAGACGTATTTCCAGATGAATTGCCAGGCTTACCTCCGCATCGTGATGTAGAGTTCAATATTGAGCTAGAGCCTGGTATGTCCCCGCTCTCAAAAGCACCGTATCGCATGGCTCCGACTGAGATGCAGGAGCTGAAGAGCCAACTTGAGGATTTGACCGAGAAGGGCTACATTAGACCTAGTGCGTCCCCTTGGGGAGCACTAGTACTATTTGTACGTAAGAAGGACGGATCTCTACGTCTGTGTATTGATTATCGTGAGTTGAACAGGGTAACCATTAAGAACAAATACCCATTGCCGCGTATTGATGATTTATTGGATCAGCTTCAAGGGGCCGTGTTTTCTAAGATCGACACGAGGTCCGGTTACCATCGATTGAGGATTCGTGAGTCCGATATTTCAAGACCTCTTTCGTACTCACTACGGGCATTATGAGTTCGTAGTGATGCCTTTGACCGACGAATGCACCGGCGGATTCATGGAGCCGATGAATCGAGTGTTTATTAATTATCTGGATCGCTTTGTAGTCGTCTTTATTGACGACATTCGATCTATTCTCGTGACCATGAAGAGCACGAGCGTCATCTCCATCTAGTTCTCGAGGCGTTGAGGCGAGAGCACTTTATGGAAAATTTTCTAAATGTGAGTTCGGATAAATGAAGTTATCTTTCTCGGGCATGTGATATCGGTTGATGGGGTGCGAGTAGACCCGCAGAAGATGGTTATCCGAGATCAAGTTACCACCAAAGAACGTTAAGGAAGTACGCAGACTTCTTGGGACTAGCAGTTATTACCGACGGTTCGTGGAGGGTTTTTCCAAAATTGCCCAACCAATGACTAATTTGTTGAGGAAGGATAAGAAGTATTTCAGTCGAGGCATGTCGTGAGCTTTGATGAACTTAAGAGCCGCTTGATTTCGGCGCCTATTTTAGTTCTACCAAAAGGAACGGAAGGTTTTGTAGTGTATAGTGACGCATCTAAACAGGGCCTTGGGTGTGTACTAATGCAAAACGGGAAGGTGATCTCCTATGTATCGAGACAGCTACGACCTTACGAGGTCAACTACCCCACCCATGATTTAGAACTCGCAGCCGTGGTGTTTGCTTTAAAAATCTGGCGTCATTATCTGTATGGAGTTACCTGTCAGATTTTTACGGACCACAAGAGCTTGAAATACATTTTTACTCAGAATGAGTTAAACATGAGGCAGAGAAGGTGGCTAGAACTCATCAAAGACTATGATATCGAGATCCTTTATCATCCGGGCAAAGCAAATGTAGTTGCTGACGCTTTGAGTCGTAAAACAGTACAAGAGCAGATGCTTGCCCGCCTAACAACTCAGAGGGTATTGCAGTTAGAATTGGTGAGGCCGGAAATTGAAGTCTGGTTACAGCGTATTCAAGGGCAACTCTGTACACTTGAGATTTCATCGTCCCTTGAGGATATAATTAGATCGAAGCAAGTTACGGACCCATTCTTATCTCGAGTTTGTGATGAAATAACTCAAGGGAAAGCTCCTGGCTTTGTAATGCACGAGGATGGATTGATACGCTTCAGAAACCGAGTTTGTGTACCCGCTGATGATGAGTTAAGGAGTTCTATCCTGAGAGAAGCTCATGCTACCCCGTACTCTATCCACCCGGGGTCTAGCAAAATGTATAAGGATTTGAAACAATATTATTGGTGGGGAGGTATGAAACGTGAAGTTGCAGAATTCGTTTCGAGGTGTTTAATCTGTCAACAAGTTAAGATTGAGCACCAGCAACCCGCAGGATTGCTGAAACCGCTTCCGATTCCCGAGTGGAAATGGGAGGACATATCGATGGATTTTATTACTAGCCTGCCGACGAATCGTCGATGGATGAATACGATTTGGGTGATTGTGGATCGTTTGACCAAATCAGCCCACTTTCTGGAGATTAAAGATACTTGGGGACCCGAGATATTGGCCCAACTATTTATCAAAGAAAGTGTAAGGTTACATGGTACCCCTAAGAGTATTGTATCAGATCGTGACGGGCGATTCATGTCACATTTTTGGAAAGCAGTTCATCGTGCGATGGGTACGCATTTGAACTTCAGCACAGCATTTCACCCGCAGACGGATGGTCAGACTGAGAGAACTATCCAAACTTTAGAGGATATGCTGAGGGCGTGCGTTCTCAATTGGAAGGATGATTGGGAGGCCCAACTACCCTTGGTGGAATTCACTTATAATAATAGCTGGCACACTTCTATTCAGATGGCACCTTATGAAGCATTGTATGGCCGTCGTTGTAGATCCCCTCTGTGTTGGGACGATCCATTTGAAACCCTGGGTACGGAACCCGATATGTTGTTGGCAGCCCATGAGAAGATCGCCCTGATTAAGAGTCGTTTGTTGACGGCTCAAAGCCGACAGAAGTCCTACGCAGACAACCGCCGGAGACCGCTTGAGTTCGAGGTCGGCGACCATGTACTAATGAAGGTATCCCCTACTCGAGGAGTTTTTCGTTTTGGGAAGAGAGGCAAGTTGAGTCCGAGGTATATCGGGCCATTTGAGGTTTTGGACCGAGTGGGCGATTTAGCCTATCGCCTGGCTTTACCACCAGCCCTGAGCCGAATTCATAACGTGTTCCATGTCTCTCAGTTAAGGAAATACGTTGCTGATCCGAGTCATGTACTTCAGTTCGATGAGATCGATTTAGCGGAGGATCATTCGTATGAGGAGCACCCCGTACGAATACTTGAGAGGAGGATCAAACAACTGCGTAATAAGACGATTCCCCTACTGAAGGTTCAGTGGTCACGACACGGGGTCGAGGAAGCCACGTGGGAGACGGAGAGAAGCATTCAAGAGAGGTATCCTGAATTGTTTACCCCTTAGTTTCGAGGACGAAACCCCTTTTAAGGGGGGAGTATGTAATATCCGACGGAAATTCTTACTTACTGTTGTATCGATCGGATAATTCAAATACTGTTGTGCTCTTGTTGCATTTGTGTATTGTTATTGATATTGGAATGTATCATAAATAAACATAATAATAACGATCACTCGCACTATAATTGGATCCTCAGCGTCGCATAGATTAATACATTTTTTTTAGCTACTAACCTGGGTATAACGTACGCTAATCCTTAAACATAACGTACGTTATGCTTAGTTCTTTACGTACGTAAAGGTGTGCTTGTTACGTACGTAATCAGTGTAATCGTATCCGATCTCAACTTTCGGTGTGTAGGGCCGGACGGGATTCGAATATCTGATCTTTTGGAGGCAATCTAGTTGACCTACATTACGTACGTAATGCGTTGATAGGTAACGTACGTAACGATGTTCGTGTTTCAGTCCAGTAACATCTGGACAGAGCTTACGTACGTAATACTGTCCGGGTAGCGTACGTAACGCACTGTGCTGTTATAAAAAGACAGCTTGTGTCTTTCATTTTGCACGACCAAACTCTAATTTTTCACCTAGATAATCATCCTCCTGCACCCCTAGATCAAAATTACCTTCTTCCAACTTGTGTTTGAGCTTTACATTTGGATTTTGGAGCTTGTTGATTGGGAGTTGGAGTCATTCTTGAAGCTTAGATTGTGTTCTTGTGGTCTTGGTGTGTTGCTCTTCAATTCTGAAGGTATGTCATACGTTTTAACCCTATGATCTCATAGTTATAATGATAGTAATTAAGTATACTCCACCTAGTGATGATTTAATCAAGCTAAACATGTTCATAGTTAAGCTTCCAACAAACTTAATGATGAATATGATAGTTAAGGGTTTGTAAGGTTGTGTTTTTAGTATCTTCAATGATGATGATCATGTTTAGTTAAACCAAACTCTTATTCCTGGACTAATAACACCAATAGATTATTAATAATCTTTGTTTCATTATGATGTAAATAACTTCTTGTAATAATTACCATAAAATGTTTTGAGAACCCTTGTTGATCATTAGAAGTATGGAATCACCTTCTTGAACCTAAGCTAAATAAATCCATAGGAGTAATGTTTGAACCACCAAGTTAACTAGAAGATTATAAGGAAGGTGTTGAACTTGTAGTAGTCTTTATAATCATAATATGGAATTATAACTACTTAACTCAACATAAATACTTGATTGAAGTGCAGATTTTCCTTTTGATGTCCTTGATAAGTTTAAAGAGTAGGAGATTAACGTTAACACATCTTAATCCAGCAAACATTTGGTAAACATTTTTGTAATCAATTGTAAGAATAGAATGGTATTGAATGAGGTCCTTGAAGTAACGCTCAACATCTTAAAGTTGAACTACTCAAATGAGAATTAGGATGTTGTCTCGTTAAAGTTGGTATAGATGATCATATGAACGTATTATTGAGTGAAATATACTTCATTCAAGGTGGATTGTCCGAGTAACCAATTTTGAATCGAGGGTCGGCTGTTCGTTCGACAAAGAAGGACTTTACACGCCTCCGTATTGAGGCAAGTTATCTTGCTTGGTTATAATGATGTGTGGATTCTTATGATGATTATGCATTTCGTGTATGTGAAACACTTATAAAATTGTGACTTGTGATTTGAGGTTGTTCTTAATGATGTCCCGTTTTCATCATGGGATTGTATTCCTAAATTCGTCACTTTTGGACCCTTGATATTGTTGATCTTGTTGTCATCTCGGTGAGTCCTCGATCCTTAATCGGATTTTGTGAATTCTTGAATTCGTTGTCATGTTGCATCGTGACATATCCGGAGTCATATCTACGTTCCGATTGGATATTGTGTAGGATTTTTAGCCGGGCACATATATAGTCATGCGTGAATATTTTTCCGTGAAAGGCTGTGCACACGAGACGTAGTTTGTTGAGGCTAATTAGGTACATTGTCCCACGTATATCCTGGATTCCGTATACGGGGTGGACATGTGCACTGATACATATTCGGATCGGGCGTACTGTGATGTCCCTCTCGAGCCATACTATCTTAGTCGCTCACAGTCCATTTTTATACTTGGATGTGTTCGACGTTTTGTGACTGAGCGTTCATACGCCTGAGGGGTATGTTCGTTAGTCGGGGAGTTATTCTTGAAATCTTACATACGTGAATTGCATACTATCTTGAGAATCATTTATCATGTATATCTGACCCTGTGTTGGGCGAAATACTTGTGTTGTATTTTAGGTCGAGGAAAAGGCAAGGCACGGGAAGATCAAGGTGATGACGAAGGGTTCGAAGGATACTAGTTCGGGGGCCCCAAGTCTTTCGTGTCCGGTCATGTTCGTACCGTGTAATGTTATTTTCCGCTTCATTTTAAGTTTGAACAAATGTATTGTTATTTAAGGTATAATTCATCTCCATATGGATTATACTTATGTTTTGGATCCTGTGTGTAATAAGGCCGTAGCCATATCACTGTAAACTCCACATCGGAGTAAGTACTATGTTTTGTGGTTCGGTATCACATGTATTGTGTATTTAATCTGTACTTTGGATATCGCCTGGTGGATCCCAGTGTGGGGTCCACGGCACTGTAATGGCCGCCTTATCGGGGTGTTACATGATGCACAATGTAATGAAGATCATATTATTAAAATACACATGGATCGATTTATTTGTGTGCCATGTTATATTGTGTAGTGCAATATTGATGTGCTTGTATATGTTAAAAAAATTCAATTGTAACCCACATGATTAATAATTAAAAAAACATAAGATCCATTCTAATAATGAAACCCTGAGCCACATTATTATGTTCCAAAGTTTTAACAAATAAATAAAAACTATAACGAATTTTCAAGTAATTTAAATAACATTAACTATCCTAGTAATAATGTTTCTGGCTTAATACTTGAGTCTGCACACACTTTACGGTAATGTGTCTCTGCGTTTCCCAATACGGAGTCTTTAACTATATTTTCTGGCCAATTGATCAAAGCAGCACAATAACGAATCCTCATCAATAACAATTGTTTGTCACCTTTGCCTGAAATCCCACAGGTCCATTTGGCTGAAACATCGCCCATGAACGTCTCAATATGTCTCATTAAATACACTCTATTGTCTACTAAATTACGTTTTTCACCCCATTTTATTACTGGAATCTGAAAAGTCGATTTCTCGAGCAGTTTAGCCTTTGTCACAAGGCCTTTGTAGAATAGGTATTCTGCCAGTATAGTTCGCTAGTAACAAAATGTACAAAATTAATAAATTTGGGTTAAAGTTATATTCAATTAACTAAACAATATTAACAGAAATAAAAAACATACCAAGTTAGGTAGTAAATCACCATATTTCTGCGCCTGACAATCTGATGCATCATCATTAATACTATCTAGTACGACCATTTTGCTATTTTTTAGGCAAACACAAACCGCAAAGTATTTGTTCTCCTTATAAACTGGAAAAACAAACTGGACGGAAAAAATACAATTTTAATATGACAATATATATATAATAAAATTTATCTAAAAAATAAAAATATTCAGTGATAGACACTTACGATATCTATGTCACTCAACTCTAAATGGGCGTTGCTACTCAGCTCAGATGTGATATTCTCAAAAAAAGAATCCTTGCGTTCCTCGTGTGTCAAATCATTAGCTACCAGTGCATCAGTCTACCAAAGAACAATGGAGTACGAAAAATCAGTAATTTAAAACATGTGTGGAAGGTTACACATAAGAAGAAAATGACACATACACATAAGAAAGTGTTAGCAAAAAAACGTGCAGGGGAACCATCCCCACGACTACTCTCAAGATGGTTTAGCATCAAGCACCAAGCGTCCACCACTCCAACTCCAATTTTATGATTTTTTGCAAGTGTATACATGTGTTCTCTTGTGATCTCGACATCTCCATATGCAAAAAGTATAGTTTCCCTAATTACAAAAAATATAAACGCAATAAGAAATAAGTCTATCTTTGGAAGGTTGTGTTAGTTGTCTTACTCGGTATTTGGACTGTTTTGAAGTGCATATATCCCACACTTTATTTCATTTTTTGTGAGACGTTTGTCTGGATTTATCTGTCGTACTAAAAAAGGGGATCGAAAAGCTATAGGCTTATTCAATACATTCTTCGCCCTTCTCTTTTTAATGGTCATAATAAGATTCGTAGGTGAAATCTATAAAAAAGAAGATATATATCAACAATATATAGGTTAAACATAAAAGTGCAAGCTGTTCATATATTTTCCCATAGATATATCGATCTTAATCCATTTATCATAACCATGTGTTTACGCAAATTTAAGGGTTACATACACTCGCATACATTAGCATAGATCATAACCCATGTCCCAATGACTTCAAAGACTAAAATTCAGCAACTGTAGTTTTTGTTTAGATTATTCTACAACCATATCGAATCTACTTCTTATTTTGCCTCGATGAACGACGCAAGACAACCTGTTTCTGGGCTTCTTCAGTGGCAGCTTGAGTTACTCGAGATGCTCGATAATTTGCTTTAGTCCTTGCAGGTGTACCACATCTCCTAATCGTTTCCTGCAATATCAGATATATAGTCTGTAAATCAAGCTGCATTCATTCCTATGTCTGTTAAAAAATATTGTGCAACCTCATGTAGTCAAAACTGCTAACTCCGAAACTAAGTGTGCACAGTTATGAAGTCAATCAACAAACATGAAGATTTGAATATGTGCTATATAAATAACAAACGAGTGCTATTAATATATTTTGTATGTGCTAGATGGAAGATCCGAGCACTTATTTAACTGAATGGTTCAAAAGGTTCAAGAGCAACAACCTACGAATGCAAACACCATATAATATATGTACATGCAATATTCATTAGAATCAAATCATAAAGTTGTGTTTAATAATTCCCGTGACTTCCGAAAAACATAACAAAAATGATACCTATACTGAAAAGCATTTCAAACAACACAAGAAACAGACCAAAGAAATGATTTTCAGCATAATTATACCACACAAATCAGGATCCCAATATAATTTCTCAATTTCCAAAATACACCACTGCATGTATCCGTTAACAAGAATGCAACAAAACATTCAACCTCACTAACCCGTGTCATCGCATTTTAAACAATATATTAAGTTCCACTTACCTTGGTTGTATTCTCAGTTTCAGCATTTGAAGCTCCAGCATCCCCTCCCTCAACATTTCCGGCATTAACAAAAACATTCACAGCTCCATCAACAATACTGTTTATTCCGACATCAAAAACAACATTCCCAGCTCCACCATCTCTTCCTTCCTGCTGCACATACAAAGTTGGCTTAATTAAAATCAGTATTCACATGTTCTTTATTATATAATGAGCTAACCTGGACATTCTTTGCTGCAGGTGAAGCTCCAATGCCAAATTCGTTGGCGAGCGATGAATTCCACATTTGGGTTAGTCCAAGACTGAATGAGGGCATCTCCTCCAATTTGACCAGCTGCTTGTCTCTTTTTTCTAGCTCTTTGTATACATCGTTCAACAGCTTCACAACATCAGGATGGTTGCAGAAGACATCAAAATCTTGTGTCGATTCTGGTATACAAGATCTGGGCTGTGTGGAAATCACTGTTGAACAGGATATGGACTTCATGGCTTTGTCAATGGTCCGGTGAAATGAAGGCGTGTTCACAACATCTTCGGGAGCTGTCTCTATCAACTTCATCATGTGGACGACCAATTTCGTAATTTTTTTCGCCAAACTCAGCACCTCAATGGTCACACCCGCTCCACTCTTTGTAGCTTCAACTGCTACTTCGCTGGTTGATGGGATGGTTAAGTCATGAACTTCGTCTTGCTGAGTTGCAGGAACAACGCAAATCAGAATCGGCTCTTGAGGAAGTCCGTCACCGAAACAACCTCCCTTTATCTCTGCCTTCTCTCTGTTCCTCAGAAGCTTTGTTGTCCAGTTCACAATGATGGGGAATTCTCGTAGAGTTGTCTGCACTTTGTAGCGGACTCGATCGACGTAGAATAACTGTTACATTACGAAAAAAAATCCTCGAGTTAGAATGGTCAACAGAAAAGACGGTGCTAACAAACAGAGTTATGTGTGGTATGTTATAACACAAATTATGCTAACTAAGCAAAACACTAATCTTGAAAATTAAAAAGTACAACTTTAATGAGTAAATTAAATGTCAAAACTTAAAATGTTGTTCAATTTTATCCAATATTATGCCAAATATTAACTTTATTATGCTAAATAAGGAAATAAACTATGCTAATAATTTGTAAAAAAGATACTAACATCAGCTTGGCAAACCTACAAGAATTTTTCCCAACAAATAAGCTGGAAAAACAATCTAGAATTTAAAATTTGAGAATTTATACAGTACCTGAAACAATTTCACAATATTTTTTTCGCATATTGTAGTAACTGACCTCTCAATTAATCTAGAATTTGATAATACAGTTAAGGAAAAGAACAGTGGGTGGACGTGATTAAATTGAAAATTTACCATAAGGAAAAGCAACGGTCCAACGAAATGTGAGGCATTTTCCTCGGCATATGCTGTCTTGTTCTCGATCAAACTGCGCATCACATACTCCGACCAGTTCCACTCCTTAATTTTACTTAAATCCGCTAGGCAATTGAGAATATATGGGCTGACGTAGCCATTCTCTGTGCTTTCTATAAAAGTAGACTGAATAGCTATCATAAAAAGGCGCTTGAACCATTCACCTCCGTCGACACAGCTAAGTGCAGCATCGTGCATCTTCTTGATGGTTATCTTATGTCGCTTCGTATTAGGGATATAATCCATCATTTCATCAAACAATGGAGATTCATCCTTCTTCTGAAACCTTCGCACAATTTTTCTCCCTTTAGGGAATCCATATACCCTTATCACATCGTCGTCGGTGACTAGGATTCTTCGATTCCCTGTGAGTAAAAGCTCAGAGCTGTTGTGGTTGAACTTGTCAACTACCCAGTACGCAAGCCTGGACGGGATAGTGGTTATGTTCAAATCTCGCACAGGTTGAAACCCCATCTCATCAATTGCGTTGAGTTGCTTGTCGTTTAATTTTGAAAGTGTTTTAGTAAATGTAATAAGGTTGCAGCGGCTAGGCAGGCTTGGGAATGTCTCGTCCTCGACATCTTCCTCAACCTCTACCTCCTGACCGTCATCTTCATCCTCAACCTTTTCCTTTTTATCCTTGTACTCGTCACCAGACCCGTCGGCATCTTCCTCAGACCACTTGGGCTCCTCATCATTTTCACCACTCGGTATTTCTTCAGCATTCTCATCATCTTCATTAGTATCTTGTTCAATAACCATTGGTCCCTTGCCTTTGCTTCTAGCTTTTCCCTTTACCTTTTCCCTATCACGGGCTGTAAAGTAAATAATTTATTAGTCATTGAATCTATCAATAAATGAGAAAATATAGAAACCTACTTATGTGCTAAAATAAATCAACAATGAGGCAGTACAAATGAACAAAGTGCCCAGACTGAACCGCGTCGAGATTATAGTAATTTGCACAACTAACTAAACAAAAATGATCATCAAACCAATATAATAATCAAGCATGATCACCATAACAACTATTCAAAAATACAACTTTAAACAATAAATTAAATATCAAAATTAGAAAGGTTCTAAGATAATTCAAATTAAGTGCTAATTAAAACAACAATCTTTACGGCTAGATAAAAAATTCAGAAGCTCAAACTAACCCTTTTCAATGGTATTTTTTTTCCTCGTTGGTGCTTCCTCGCCACTTTCAACAAAGTCATCGTCTTGATTTGGGTTATTGACCGCATCATTTCTTCTACGTTTATTCGCAAATTCATAAATAACTAACGCACTTTCTTGCTTTCCCTTGCCTTTTTGAATCCCTTTGTCCTTTCCCATAACTGATAAAAAAAAAAGTCATACACATAATCTATATTAATTTAGTTGTTACTGTCATGTAAAACCCCTAATGCTAAAAACCAAACTTGTATGTGCTAAATATACATATGATGGGTGCTAAGGAATATATTAACCAATTCGATAGTCGACATCTTTCATTGAAATAAATATTAATCTTCAAGAATGGTTTTTTTTTTGAGTTTTTAGTTGGCAGAATAAGTTACAACCAACATAGCTCTACATAAGGATAAATAAATGAGAAAATACAATAGCTTACTCATATGCAGAATAAACAATATTTACCATTTACCATTTATTTAAAGTGCAGGAACCATGTATTTAAAGTGCAAAGCTTTTAACATAAATGTGCTAGTCAAAATCATCACCAGTGCAAAGAGTTGCTTAAGTTAATCATAACAGTTATAAATTCTTGTGTGCAAGATAAGAAACAAACTATGCTAATCAAAATCATTATCAGTGCTAATTGCTACAACAAACTGGTGCTTAAGTTAAAATTATTTTTCTCAACATAAATTACTTATAAACCATAAATTAAGCACCAACCAATCTGTTGGCCAACCAAAATGTTATAAATTGTCGCAGTTTTTGGTTGTACAAACATGATGGTAGTCATGGTTATACAACATGAAGACATTTTCAACACCCGGTGCAAAATAACTATACTAAACATGCTAAACTAAATTGGTAAGAGTGCTATGGAGTACTACAGTTATAGTATTTTCGTCTGTCAACCAATTAAACATCAGGTTGTGCAAACAAAATAACCAAAATATATTTTCCAAACAAAAATACACCAAAACTCATTTTCTCAGCAGCAAATAAATTTCACCCTTGTACTTCTTATCAAAAAAATACACGAACTATGATTTTATAATATGCCAGTATATATGAATTATGCTAAAAAATTTCTTCTCCCAACAACAAATTACCTAAACTGATTTTCTCAACAACAAAGCACGATTGGCGTTGACAGCAACGAAGAGGAGTTGGCAGCAGCGGCTAGGGTTGCAGATTTGCGGCGGCTAGGGTTTCATTCAAGAGGTGGCGACGCGTCGAGGTTACAATATCCGTTCGCTGCAACGACCAAGAGGCGGCGGCTGATTTGCTTAATTTAGCGGCGACGGGGATACGATTTTCTGCAAAAATTATGAGAGAAGAGGAGCACTGGGGAAGACAGAAAATGGGAGAAGATGAAATGAGATTTTGGTGGGGTGCTGAAGCGACGGGTTTAATTGAGGATCCCTGAAATTTGGGATTATGAACCGATATGAGGAGCGATAAATTTTTACATTTCCGGATTTGTCCTCAAATTGAGATTTCGTTTTGATTCTAATTGATGTCAGATTAGGATTTTCTTTAATTTGGACCGTAGGATTTTTATTAATGTATGGCTGAGATGTTTTCCTATTTTTATTGAAAAATGGCCGTTGGACTCGGCGGGTCTAACGGCTAGTCCAATTTTTTTTTTTTTAAAAAAAAAGTTCCTACTCTATAAATACCTCCCTCCCCAACACATTTTTTTCACACCTTCAATACTATCTATCTCTCAAACTCTCATTGCTAATTGCTATACTACTTAATCTTTCTCTTTTTTTCGCATTTAATCATTATGTCGAGTTCTGACAAGGGAAAAGGTATTGCTACATCTCCCAAAAAATCCAAAATGTCCAAGTTCGAGCGAATGGGTCTTTGGGGCAAATCGAAGAAACCATCTGGAATAATTATTCGGGAGCCCCAAAACCAAACTCCATCCGGTTTTGAAAATAAAAATCAAGAAGCTGAATATGATGCTATACATAAAAATATCTATTACGGTAGTACAACAACTACCAGTGAAGAAGAAGTTGATCTCCGGGGATTTCGACGTGTCCCGAATCGTCAACAACTGCAAAACATCGACGAAGAAATGGACCATGAAATCGATGAAGCTATGTTAAATCAAACATATGCAACATTCGAGCGCACTCTTCATGGCGTACCAACTCCGACGCAAAAATCAAAGTCGAAGCATCCTGCGGCAAGCCAAGCTGAAGAAGAACCTCCTTATGTTGAGGAGTTATCGTCCGAGGAGGAAGAAAATGTGAAAGGCAGAGGAAGCAAGAAAACTAAAGCAAGAAAGAAGCATGCCCCTGTTGCAGAAAGGAAACCGGTATCCGAACTTTTTTCAAAACACTTTAACAAGGAAAAAATGTCGGATGGTTCGATGAAGGTATCTTGCAACTACTGCTCGAAAGAGTATCCGTATAAAGTCGGGGATGGATATGGAAATTTTAAAAGGCATTTTGAGAATAACCATGCCTCGGTCCACAGAGAACAAAAGTCACAAAGTCAACTCAACTTCCAACCTTCTACTAGAGTCGGGCCAGTCCGGCAATCAAGGTATGTCTGAATCTCAACTTTATAAATATAATGAAAAAATTGCTAGAGAACAAATGTCAAAATTATGTGCACAAGAATCTTTACCTTTTAATTTTGCGGATAGTACGTGTTGGGAATCCAGGATGCAAAATGCCTATAATCCTGCTATTAAAAGAATTCCACGTACCACAATGACTAGACAAGTAGTATACTTAGCCAAACAACATAAACTTGCACTACGAGCTTATTTTAGATCTATAAATCATAGAGTTTCTTTAGTTGCAGATACTTGGGCAGATTTTAAACAAAAAAATGATTATATGGGAATAACTATACAATGGATTGATGAAAATTGGAACTTAAACAAAAGATTACTTGCGTTTAAAAAATTTAATTATGCACATGGTGCAGATAATATAGCTAGAGCAATTATTAAAATTTTAACTTTTTATTGCTTAAAAGATAAAATTTTCACAATTGGTTTTGATAATGCTAGTTCTAATACTGCAAGTGTACCAGCTTTAATACAAGCTTGCAATCCTGTTTTAGCGGGTCGATTATTTCATACTAGATGTATATGTCATATTCTAAATTTATGTGTACAAGATGCATTAAAATTTGTAGATGAGGCAATAGAACCAATTAGAAAATGTGTCTTATTTTTACATAATCACACTAAGTTAGCTAGACAATGGGTAAAATTTTTAAAGTCAAAACAAATGCAACCCAAATTTTTTACTCCAGACGTAAAACATGTAACACCCCGAGATATTCGGAATATGTTACAGCGTCGTAGACCCCTACATGGGACCTACCAGGCTACAATAGAAAAAACTCCACTCGACTAACCATCTTGGTTAGCGAGGATACACAATTAAATAATATGACATATAAAGATACGCCTGAGTAAATGCAAAATAAGCATCAACCAACAACGTGATGCTTTAAAAACAATACAATACGGAGTTTGAAACAAAAAGCCTAAGTACTCGCGAGTACAATCTATAAGTTTAAAACTGTGGGAACAACCATATCGAAATGGACAGAGGAAATAAATAGACCCAAATGCACATGTCAACGACCCTGGCCAACATCCTCGTACTGTCCTGGTGCTCGCTCGTCCGGATAATCATAACCTGAAATCCATAACAAGAATTTCCCCGACAACGGGTCCCCAAAGGGGTTAGCAATTACGCTAGTACAAGTATTCAAGGCAAACCAATCGCTTACACATTTCATAGTACATGCACCAAAATCATTTCGAAAACCAAAACAAGACATGTCTTTTCCGGAAAATAAACAGTCAAACAATTAGCCTTGGGAACAGAGTAATATCATAGATTCCCGCACGAGGCCTCTAAGGACCCTCCCGCACTGGCTACATCACAAAACAAAACACGCACATGCATCGCCTTGGGAACAGAGTAATATCATAGATTCCCGCACGAGGCCTCTAAGGACCCTCCCGCACTGGCTAGCTAAACAAACTCGTGAAATCCAGGGCGGCAGCATAGATTTCCCTCCTTGACCCCGTCGGGCCAACACGAGGTGAGTTACA